>VZRM01009862.1:4175799-4252374 GCA_013397955.1 Grantiella picta
TTTTTTTTTCCCATAGTTTTTGCATTTTTGAGAACACCAATATCTAAACTTTAAAAGCCTGCAAATAAAACAAGAGTGAAAGAAACCTGGCAAAATTTTCCTGGTGAATAACCTCGAGAAAGGAAAAGTTAAAAAAGCCTTGCACAGTGCTTCTAAAACAATGCAAGCACACATTGCCATTCTTTTCCTGTCCAGAAGGATTTAGGGATATGCTAAAACACCAGCTAGAGAACCAGAACTCTTTATTTGAGCACAGCATTTTAATTGTGTTAACAAAGCCAGGAGCAAAACCAGACAGATGTATAGCCTGAAACAAATTTTTGTACTGTAGGGTATCAGAAGCTCTTTAAACATTAATCTGTTCTCTTCTGAAATAGCTGCTATCCCAAAAGGTCAGTAACTAACTGCAGATTATTGTCCCTACTAACTTTAATGAAATCAGATTTTGTCTAAGTAGCACCAATAAGCACTAATTGGACCAATCTACAGAGAGACAAACAAAATGTACCTTGTGTTCACTTTGCAGAGGAGCAACACATCAATTATTCCAAAAGCTCACCTCTTCCCCCACGTTACAAAAGAAAATAACTGAAGCTAGAGTCTCTAAACAAGATGAAATGTCTAAACACACAGAGTCAATGAAAAACAAAAGGAGAATAAAAAATGTTGAAGATTAATTGTGCTCCCGATGAGATTTAAGTTGTAGTTTGCAAAGAGAAGCAATAAATTAGATCAGATCTTTCCTTCCTTTCCCTATTTCTTCTCTAGACTTGCTTTAGTTAATCTAGAAGAAAAGACTCTAACTGCAATTTGGAAAGCTCTGGAAGACTTCTTCCACAACTACTTTGGTCAATTCCTTCAAAAGGTTACATCAGCTTTACGCTCTCATCAGTTTTATGAAGTAATTACAGATATCTTACCACTTTCATGGCTGTTCAGTGTGGAACACACGAATGCTACTGCAGAATATCCAGATTTCCCCTCCAGCTGAGTAATAGATGCTGGGACTGGGAGCACATGAATGGGCCTGAGAAGTAACTAGAATAGAGGGACCCTAACAAAGGTGCTAAATCTTTAAAAATACTAATTTTGCTTGTCCTGACTGATTGCTTCTAGGTGTCTAACTGATCCAACTTAACTGGGGACATTCAGTTTCGGAAAATAAGACAAAACTTCCATTAACTCAGTATAATCTGTTTAGAAAACACAGGCCAACCATCACCATCCTCTGCCTTATGGTGGGTGCTGCTGATTAATTCCTTGACCTTAGAAATGTGGCCTTACAGCAATGCTAACGCTTTTCAGTGAAAGCCAGGCAGAACTGAGATGCTTCTTCAGTTTATCCAGAATTCAAAAACCTGCCCACTACAGTGAAAAAGAAAAAAAGAAAAAAAAAAAAGAAAAAAAAAATCATACTTCTCTGCAGCATTTTTGTGAGGAACAGACAGCTCTATCACAGAGATGTCTTCAACAAGCAGGCAGGAAAAACTGAATTGCCAATCAGTATGTGCACACAGACTAGTTCTGAAATTCAGCTCCTACTGAAAGAGCCAGAGGATGTAAGACATTCACTGCGTGAACAGAGAACAAATAGCAGCTTGGATCATCAGCAAGGAGCCACACAAGAACTAGCCTTCTGTAAGCCAGATCTGCACAAACCAGTAACAGCCACTAGCACAGAACAGTTTTGGCAAGCACAGCTGGGAGAAGGGGCTGTCAATCCTCACAAGCCGCAATAAAAATTTCACTATGATGTTTTCATAAAAGTTTTCAAGCATCTCACATTGTCTTCTCCACGTGCAACTATTGTTGGAATTAACTTCCTGCTTCGGAAAGATCCTGCTCCTGGGACCAAGATTCTCTTGTTTCACCAAAAGTGAAGACTTCCAAATTCCTGTATTCCTTGAGGAGATTTGTATCCCCTCCATGTAACTTTCCTGACAAGTCTAGAGACCTGCCAACACACTATTTTATAATCTGACATGGCAAATAATTGTAGAATAGCTTTAGAACACATACTACATTTTTTCTGACACCAGAATTCTGTTATTACAGAATAAAGACACAGCTTTGCTTTCTTAATTTGAGCAAACAGATGCAGACATCTTTGAACCAGCAGGATCCTCAACTGTCAAATTCTAGGAGGAAAGAGAATGAGCTTGCAACAGGCAGGTTTTTTGAGCTGAGCTGATTGCATTACTATTTTTGACAAAACAAGGTTAGTAGATGGAGGCCATTAACAGATTTAAAAGATGGAGATTTTAGAGATTCAAAACTGTGCTGCATAAATTTCCTCTCAATTAATTCTTCTCATATTGAAGGTGAAATCTACCCTACAAAATACAAGATAGTTTAAGTAGTGCAAACAAAAGATAATATGAAATGGCAAATGACTGAGGTTTGGAGGCATCATTGCTAGTCCTATTTAATACTTATAATAATGATCAAGAAGATAGTAAACAGGATGGTAATGAAAACTCCAGATTAGAGGGATTAGAAAGAAGAGCAGAAATTACCAGCAAAATGCAATTTGCGAAGTCATAAGCTAAGACATCTGGAACAAAATAATCCAAAAAGCTCATCTACACATTTCTGTATTAAGGAAATCTGTAACTTGATAATGTATTGAAACAGTATATTTGTTTATATATGTATGTATTCCTTTGTTTATATATGTACGCATTCCTATACAGAGAGACATATAGGTTCATAATGTCTATATATATATATCTCTATATCTAGAGAGAGAGAGATATGGACCAGCTACAGGCAGAAATCCTCTGACTGGAAGGAAACTCAGAACTATCAGAAAACTACTGTTTTCATACAGTAAAACATGACCATTTCCAAGAAAGCATTTTGAAATTTTTCAGGACTGATTTTGTCCCTGAATGAATACTTTAGTTAATATTTAGTTTGCCTTTAAGATCAAAGGAAAGTAACGTCATGCAATCAGTTTCATAATACAGACTAAACTTCATCCCTGAGTTTATGCCAGGTGTCCCAGTTTGTGCCTGAACTCTTAAATTTCCAGACTCGAACAGTGAATCTATATGGTTATTAGGGAATTAATTTTTAGGGATATAACTGGAAAGATAGCTGTGATTATGAGTTCAGAGGAAAAAAAACGAAAAGGATAAAAAACCCCACAGCAGTCTGCTGAATTAAAACAAGATTATGACAGCTACAGGATAACTCAAAGGGTGGACCAGGTTTTGGCTGTATTAAGAGACTCCCAGTAGCAGAAAATCATAAAACAACTATCTCCCAAGACTAATTAAAATACAGAAATTTTTAAAAAACCCACAAAAGAAAACAACAACAAAAAAACAAAACAAAAAAACCAAAAAAAAAACCCCACCACCCCACCAATCTATTTCACTGTTTGATATTATTGATTAAAAAATACTGTCCCAAGTGAAACTGCAACATTTCCAAGCACAGATCAGCCAACAGAGAACGCTGAAGACAGGATGGATGTCTGTCACTAGCACTTTAGCTGACTGATTTCATAGGTCTGTTCGTTATTAAATGAATTCTAATTATGAATTCTTGCAAAGGTATTAATTTACTTATTGACTCATATCTCTTTAATAAAAAATATTTGTCTGCCTAGTGTAATGTCTTGGTTCTTTAAAATACACATTAGTGCCATTAGCACTCTGAAGTAAAATGGAACAGTAAAACTGAATTTTTTCCTAAATGCAAAGACAGAAACAGACATACAAGAGTTCTCCTCGTGTTATAAATAGCCTAAAGGATCTAAGATAAACAAAGAGCAGTTTCAAGTATTGCAAACATGCAGACACCAACATAAAACCTGCATTGCCTCAAGTATCTGACTAA
This sequence comes from Grantiella picta, assembly GCA_013397955.1. Taxonomy (NCBI): domain Eukaryota; kingdom Metazoa; phylum Chordata; class Aves; order Passeriformes; family Meliphagidae; genus Grantiella; species Grantiella picta. Next base: position 4,179,646 of record VZRM01009862.1, read on the forward strand.
AAGCAGCTTTTTCTCTCCTCATCCCTGCTGTAGTTCTTGAAGTTCAATTCTAACAATTTCACACTTCCTGCTTTTTTATTCACCTAATATAAACACAGCTGAAAAGGTGAATGGAGTCAGAAATAAGAATCCTGCAAGTTCGTGCAGCCTCCAACTCATTGACATGCTGATAAAAACAGAGGCAAAGCAATTTAACTCCATAGCCTTAGCAAAGGCACAGTAAAATCTCACAAATACAACACAGCCCAATAGGAGAGCAAATTTGAAACAAGAACTGTTATCCAAGGCGGTTAGGTTTTCCAGTCAAAGCAACACAGAGGTCACACAGCTTTTCAAAGTCCATCCGAAAAACAGGAAAAGCTAAATCACAGGACTCATCTTTACACATCGAAACAAAGCACTATTTATTTCCATCCAATCACCCTTCCTTCTGCAACATGGCTCTGCACCTGACTGCAGGGAATGCTCCAGCTCACCTCCAGGGGACTCACACTGAAATCGAGGTTGTTGGTTTAGCTGGGGTGTCAAGTCATTCAGCATCTGTGCCAAGCATCTTGAATTCTCATCCTTAATTCCCCCTCACTGTTTTAGTTATTTGGCATGAGCTCACGATTAATCAAGGAAGAGTAATAAGTTCCATAGGACAAGACCTCCTGCTGCTCTAGAGCCATTGCAAGCAGCCTTTCCTTTCCTAAAGGCACGTGTGGAAAAAAGTTAATATCTCAAGAGGTAAAACACAGAGTTCCATTTCAAACAGCGTTTTATGCCAAAGAAAAGAGCACAAGGGATTTCTGTACTTGTAAATGACATGATTTAAACTGACAAAACAAAAATATTAAAGAGAGGCAACACTAACTCAAGAAACAAAACTACCTGTAAGCAGTATTCAGGCAATGAGTCCCTGAATCCCTGTTAAGATGAGGGTCACTTGAGTTATTGCAGCATGAAAGCAGAACTCCTGTAAGAGTTTGGAAAAAAGAAAAACCAAAGCAAACCCAAAAAAATTAATCATAGAAAGCTGATGTTTGTAGTGTATTACAGAACCTGCGAGTGCAATGCTTGATTCAGAACAGAAATCCAGCTCTCAGTTTTATACGCTGGAAACACAAGACAAATCTGAAGTAGTAAAAGGCTGGCTGAGAGAGGCTGCTCAGACCCAGATAATTAGCAGTAAACAGATACTCTCACCATGTTGTAAAAGTTCTTTCAATAGAGATGGGGAAAAAACCAAAACTATGAGGCTAGCAAAACTTTATGAGATGGCATTTTAGATTATAAAAAACTGAGTTTTTTAGGAAACTCAGTAACACCAGTGATAATCACCTGTTTTTGCTTTCCCTCTCCTTTTTTTCTTTGTTAGCTAATCAGTACAGCTTTAACCACAGTGCCAAATCTTTTAGATGCTCTGGATTTTGTTGTCTAGTCCTCACCAACTACTGGACCCAAGGTTTCTAGATGGTCTCAGCCTGAGTCTTTGGAGAAATCCAGGCCTGGAACTAATCAATAAAATTGCAGTGGGAGATAAACTATACCCACACAAAAAACTCCAAAGAAACCAAAATAAATTTCCATTTTATGTGACTTACTGGATTTTTGTCTCCTGAACAGAAAGTTATACGTAAAAAAAAATATTTACTTTTCATGCATGCTCTCTGGTAAGCATGATGTAAAGGGACCCAAGTCCAGGGCTCAAAATCAAGCAGTAACCTGTACTGAAGTCCATGCCCTATGTATGTTTCCGTTTTAAAACACATCAAGTTATGAATTGCAGTTTGCACACTTCTAAAGTGCATCTTTTATCCTACTTTAAATCACTTCCACATTCAATAGCAAATCAAGGGCACAGCATTGTCCTGTCTCTTCATAAGCACAATCCTTTTTCCTTTAAGAAGAAAAGGGAAGTGAATATGTGTCAAAGCCACATGGCTTCTCACCTACAACCAAGTGATTTATTTCCTCAAGAAAAATAGAGCAGACAGGAAAGGATGATCTATTGCAGTGTGCTCCTGCAAGCTGTTACAGCAGTGCCCCAAGCAGCCCTGACCTGTACTTGGTCACACCAGGTTGGTTATCCCTGCCCTCAGAGATGAGCTACATCTCCACAAAGAGGATGCCTGGGATACAGGAGGCCCTCTTGACACACAGGGGAGAGGAAGTGCACCTGCTATTGCTGCCCATCTGCAGGGCAGAGAACTGGACCAGCTGAAGCCTCCCACTGAAATGAAGCTGCCATTGCAGTACCGTGAGGAAGGATTTTGACCCGAGATACACCAAGCATGGGAGGAACATTGCTTGCTTTCCAGCAGCACACAATATATCAGGCTTGAATCTTGCCCAAATATTTGAAAGTAGTCTTTGAATTATATGAAATAGCTCTACAAGAATTAAGAGAACCAGATGAGATGTGAAGCCGCACCTAACGTCTGTACACAAGATATTTACTTACTTCTAAGACTGAACCTAATCCATCTGTGAGTTGTCCCTGTGAAACTGTTTCCCATGCTATAAAAGCTGAAGTTCCACAGAAAACGACCACAGGTTAGGTCTTCGTCCCTTGAAATAATTCACACATGACTATCCAAATTCTTCAAGGAGACCAGTCAAAAAAACCCATTTCACTTTTCCCAGAAATGCCTTCCACTGCAATGATAGATGGGGTGTTCCCTCCCACTCCCTCACATTTTACTGTATGAGAACTAATATAAAGACTAAACTGAAGAGAGCTGGTGGGAGGATAAGTTGTGGCAATGACAGGCAGGTGCACATGTCATCTCCAGAAGGCTCAGCACAAACAGCTTGATAAAGGCTGCTCACCATAGCATTGATATTCTGTCAAAGCAGGTATCTGTATCCCAGTAAGAAGGCAAAGCCTTTTATGAATGAGCTCTATCTGTAAGACCCTGCACAGAGGCCCCTCTGCAGCTCTTCTGTGCACAGAGATTTACGAGTGCAGATTTGTGACTATTGATTTACGGTAACTGTTTGATCCCAGGCTGTGATCCCATTAGCTCTCAGAAAGGCAGGAGTGAGGTCCTGCTGCCAACTGCATGTGGGGCTTTCAGCCCTCTCTCTCTATTGTGGGCAAGTGCATCAGGATGCCACAACAGATGGAGATGTCCTGAGTCCTATGCTGAGCAAATAAGGGGGAGATGTTGGCACAGAGTAGATTCACAAAGAGAAATGAAAGTCATTGATACCAAAAAGCATCAATACATTTTTGGGGATACATTTCTGTCCTACTCAAATTCCAGAACTGAAGTTCTGCCTAAAAAAAAATATCCATTTCAGTACAAGAAAACTTTTCCTGCTTGTTGCTCTATCCTATCAGTAGGATGAAGCTTAATAGCTATTATGACTCAGGTTCATAAATCACAGGCTGTTAATTAGACAGAATTACTAGTCATGGGCACTATAGCAGGTTGGGGTAAGGAACAGCGAAAAGAAGTCTAAGTTACACTACCAATGCTTTTTTTGCAACACTCTATTTTATAACTTGAAAAGTAAGTAGAGATCAAGCTGTGTTGAGAACTAATGCTTGTTTACCTAATTCAGAACAGGGCTGTAACCCTTCCCCTGCAAGGAAAGTGCTGTATTATGGGGTGACTGCAAGTCATTCAGAAACCTCCTACTTGAATCATGCAGCAGCAGATGACACGTTCAGCCAGAAACTCACTGAAATCCTCTCTTCGTTCCTTCAAAAAGTTTAGACCTCTGTCTGCTAAGTGCGTCAGTATTTTTCAGAAAGAAAGAGGTTGTAGGAAGTTCCCTGAAATCAATTCTACAAGAACATCCACTTACCAGACACTTCCCAGCTTCCTGTGACACGAGCAACTTAACCTTGAGCAGCACGTGTTTCATATGTGACATTAGAACTATAGAAGCATTTCTGGTTTGCCTCAAGAAGGAAGCAGGTCTGACAGACATTCATCCTTACATGCATGAGGCTTTCAGCTACCTGATAAAGCATCCAGAAGTCAACCAAGTTCAGCTCATTGAATTTTACCCACAGAATTACCAGTATTCCAGGTATTCAGATATGACTGGCTAGCACTGTTTGCTCCACTGCCATTCTTCCCTTCATCATGTATCAGACACAAGGCAGTTGTAAGACAATGAACAGCTGGTAATTTTTATACAGGACACATTCTCACAAGTGTGAATTGGCATAGCAGGCTCATTTGAGAGCTCACATGAATGCAGGTGAGGTGGAAACCTGGCCTAGAGCCTCCAAAGCAAGGGAAATACAGGAGGATTCTTGGAAATGAAAGGTGGCTTCTAGAGGAAATAAAGCACAGCGAGCTCTAAATTAAGGATGTGCATTATTTCCTGGGATTTAGCAGCTCCTTAACTCACCTTCTTTTTAATGTTTATAGGTACCCTCTCAGCCATGGTGGGCACTGGAAGCAGTGAAGCACTTGAAGCAATGGTAAACTACAGAACAGCAAAAACTCAGGGAGGGTTCATTTGAATGTCTTGCAGTTCCATCAGCTACCACACTAAATCAAAAGAAATGGATTCTCTCTGCATTCAGTGGGATTTGCCTATTGTTTATGCTTTGTCTGTAAGCCATAATCCACTACCAATTGGCCCATGTTAATATTTTGTCTCCTATTGAGTCTTTTTTTTCTAAGAAGAACTTCTGCATTTTTCCCATTCTCTTAATCCAGCACCCCCAGCTTTCCATGAACTCTTAAAAAGGAGTCTCTACTCACAAGAAAATTAAGCAGAAGGGGGAAAAATAGATGAGATTGATTAGGCTAATGAGTTCCACAGACTTTTCCCTGTCTGGGCAGAGAAAGAAGGTAGAATTTCAGGGACTCAACAACTTTGGGTCACCAAAGATGGATACAGAGACCTGGAATAGCTGCAGGTAAAAAAATGTGAGAAATGTGTATTGGAGAAGACACTGCATGTTGGCCTGTGGATTTCTCTAAGTATCACTGTCAGAAAAACACACTGTAGGAATCAGCTACGAATCTCCAGTCCAAGACTGGAAAACCAGGCACTTAATCATCAGCAAAAACAAGTTTCCTGCCCAGCTAGGAAATCACACGCCCTCCTGTGCAACTTGTTCTTTGCATCTTCCTGCCAGCCCTGCTAATTACCAGCTGAGAGCAGACCATGCCAGTGGGGGATGTACAGCAATTACCAGAGGTTGGGCTCCTCTGAGCTTCCCATTACCAAGAACTCTGCCTTTCTTCCTTTATTTCATCCTACCTAACTACCCTGTTCTAATTTATAGCTTTGCAGTAGCAACACTGTAGTTAAAACAGAAATGGCACTTCCACTCTAAACCTCTATTTTATTCCTTTCATTTGAGTTCATTACTTCAGTTACCATAAAAAAGTGCTTTCTGGCAATCTCCGTCCTCCGCCTCCTCCTCAGCAAAAAATATTTGTCATTCCCCAAGGACACTGAATGGTTGATGCTGTGCTCTCTCCTTCATAGCCTGCAGATTTGTCTTCAGTGACAGCTTCTGGAGGTAAAACCCCATAAGGATAGTGCTGCACTGTCTGCCTAGGAGAGAATCTGAGTTTTCAAAGAACGTAAAAGAATGTGCATTTGCCCTATATACATGGAAGAAGGAAAGAGGAAGGCCTTTGACCTCTGCCCTGACAGCACTTTACTCCTCTGCTTCTATTTTGAGGTTTCTTTGATCCCCAGAGGACCTGTCTGCAAATTTTACAAGAGCTATGCATCAAAAGTCAGCATGTATGACAGGTCCATGAGAAGTCCCCCAGCCAACAAGCTCGGACTGCAGTCGCTGTGCAGGCTCCTCCGAGGGCACAGGGCACTCTCAGTCCCAGCACCATCGCACCCGAGAGGAAGCCAAGCAGGGCTAAAACCTGTGAGCTCCTCAGCTCCATTCATCGGTTTGATTAAGGAGCACTGAAGGACAGAGACAAGGCAGAGCAAGCTTTACTTCTATAAAACCACATGGTCTGTCAAGAAGCTGGTGGGAGCAATAAGCAAGGGCTGTTGAAACTTCACAAAGGATAATTGCCCCACCTCGAGTTATGGCGATGGGTATTTGTCAATTTTATTAACAGGTTTTCGTTTTCATAAGCATTAAATCCTATTTCGTGGTTTCCCCAGTATCATTTTAGATTCTAAGCCCACATTGTCTTATTAACCCAAGATTTCCAAAAGGGAACAGAAACTTACTTTGAGCTAACAATCCAGAAAATTATTCTGCACATTTGCATGCATGCAGACGTACATGAAATACTGCAAAATATCCTGCCCACTGGAGAGAATATTGTTGCACTAACACCATCAAATTAAAAAAAAAAAAAAAGGTGGAAAATGCCAGCTCCTCAAACATTTTCCAAAATCTTTGGGTGTTTTTTTGGATGGTATGAAGCAAGAATGGGTGTAAATCTTGGGGTCAAACCCTATTGGTGAATATAAAGCATTCAGCCAGCGGCGACCCCACAAACTAGTAGGTAAAACAGCTCTTCTCCCTCTTCCAGCCTGCATTTCACATTCAGCCTGTAGGACTAAAAAGATTTCTGCTTCTCAGTGTTAGCTGATTATCTCCATCACAGATTTTGAATTATCCTCTGATGCATCTGCTAATGGCCATTCTGTGGGATGGAATGCAAAATTATATGGGCTATTGGGAAAATGAAGCAATTGTAAAGAAATAGAAATGTCATGAAAACTTTTTGGTAGGGCTTAGCTCACACATGCTGTTTAATCAGAGTGTGAGAGAAAAACAACATCTTCCACCAATTATTTCTGCCCACTCCTCCACTTATTTTCATTTATGACAATTTAGAATCTTATTGTTATACAACCAGCTTAAGCTGATATAAATGGGTCAGATAAGAGGACTCTAAAATTTGCTGACTACTGCATCAGTTCAGTGAATGCTGTGCATAAAATAGTTAAACCATGTAAAAATCAATAAAAATTACAGCATAATGGAGATGGCCATTAATTACTTCAATTATAGATTATGTTTAGCAACTCTTAACAGGTGTCTTTGGGGCACCTTTTTCTTGTTATTCTTGGAATTTTGAAGGGTAAAAGTAAACACGAAAGCAATTAAGTAAATTGCAGATTTTGCAATCAGAGCTTCCCAGCCCACCCTTTGTCCATCCCATCTGATGGAGCCTCTGGCATCTCCAAATTAAAAGGAGACACTGCTTTTCTTCAGTTTGAGCAGGTTGTACAAGGCGCCTTTAATCAACTTGGTGTCTTTTGGTTGTAAGAATAGAAGTGGGACATTGATCTTCCTATCCTCTTCAGTAGAGGAAATAATCTTTCCACAGGGACTTGATTAAAACACATTTCAATCACAGAAAGTTCTGTGAAGTTGAAGAACTATTTCAGAGCAAATTTTTAGGATCTTTTGTAAAAATAGCCTCCTCTTTCTAATCCATTAAAAAAACCAAAAACCAATCAACCAACCTACAACAAAAAAACTCTATTTCCACTACACGCCAAGGAAAGTTCCTGAGATGTGTAGCTTGGGTAAGACACAAGAGAATCAGCAGCTCTCTTGCTGCTGCCTGTTCTGATGCTAGCTGTGACATTGCAGTGACAGCAACATTCTGGCAGCCCAGAATCTTCTGCAGTTCAAAGGTGTCTGGGTTTTCTTCTAAAACAGGTTGTAACAACTGGAAGAAAGAGGCAGTCTCAGAAACTCTTCAAAAATTGCAGAAGAACATCCATCAAGGGGGGGGGAGGGAACAACCCACATTTATGTCCCTTAGTGAAACTACCACAAAATGTCCTCAATTCTAATGACAATCTATTACTTTTGCTACTAGAAGGGCTCAGTCACAGAATAGTTTATTGCTGATAGAAGCAGAATACAACATAACAGCAAAAACAGAATAGAGAAAGAAAAAATCTTCTGATTGGATTCACTGCTAGTGGTATCTTTGCCAGGTAAGAATCAGCATAAACCAGTCTAATTTACTGAATACAATTGGCCTGCAATAAATGATCTTCCCATGGAAGACTTCGGATCCAGGATAGTATTAAGGTTCTCACACCCCCTGAGTGTCTGAACTGGATCTTCACTAGAAACAAAATACTAATTTTACCTCTGCTGCAAGATACTGAGAAGGCTTCAGAGGTAGAGAAATAATGTGGAAAATGAAGAAAGGAAAAATAGGAGAATTCTATCTGTATCCTGAATTAGCAAAGACCTAATAAATATCTATGAAAAGAACTCAATAGTCAACCTGAAACCTGCGACATCTGAAGATTCAAAGGTCCTCGACAGAAAAGGGAAACCCACAGTGAGCAAACGTTAGGCTGCAAAGGCAGCAGCAACAGGCACTTAACGTGCTGAACAAACCCTCCTGCAGCAGAGATGGCACTGAAACTACAGGCAGGAAACTTATACATCATGTCTGTCCTGGAGCTCTGCTGCCCAAGGTTGTATTAACTCTTTTCTTAACAGAGGTTTTAACACTCTCCTGGGGTACACCACACTTATGGACAACTTTCTCTTGCTTCAGATTTGACTTGACCTGTTCATATTTTCAAGCTCCTTTATTCCCATCTCTGCACTACAGCCCACTGCTGCTGAATTACCAAGGTAACAAGATTCTTTAATATTCACAATTTTGTTCTACCAGTTGTTACAGTCTGCTTTTCATTCCTGCTGCCTGTCTCCTGGCATTCTTACTAACACTCCTATTTCCATCCTCTCTCCTGTACCAAATATTTTTTTAAAATAAATATCAACCAGGAAAAATATGCAAGAAAAATTGTATCATCCACCCAGCAGAAGTCTCTGATTATTTATAGCATTAATACACAGATAGAGGATTAGCTAAGAGTATTTTTTCATAAGGGATTCTCTATCCAGCTTCAAAAGCAGAGGTAGCAATGCCCATACTTCCTGATCACTGCAGAAACCAGACCCCAGTGCTGTGATAACACTGTTGTCCTCCAATCTCCTGAAGAACGAGTCTCACAGGTAACTGCAGCCCAACAGAATCCCTCCCTGCCCAGTCAAAGACCTGCTGAAACAGCACCAGGCAAGGAGAATTGGCTCCAGAGCAAGTCATCACCAAAATCTCCTGAAACTCCACGGGGATCTGCTGACTGAGACTCCTACCACTTGGTTGAATTTTACCTTAGCTTGAAAGCATCTTTCCAGACAGGAAAGAAGAAAGCAAACACACCCAAACCCACTAGAAAATTCATGCTTTGGCTCTAGTAAGCAATTGTGTTCAAGGTGACTTAGACACGCAGGACAACATAGCCTAGCCTGTCACCCTACAGCCCAGGGTATTCCCTCCATGCCTTCGGGTGGGAGCAAAGGAAGGAAGGGATTTTTTGTTTCAAGAAGCCTCAGATACTTGTAAGGAAACAATCCCGCAGGTTTGGAGGAAACTCCCAGCTCAGTACCGGTTTTGTTAATGTAATTGCAACAAAGTCTGGGAGATCCCCTGACAAGCACTGCTATTGGAGCTCACAAAGGAGCTTCCCATGANCCAAACACACTTTTCTGATCCTTGGATCAAAGGCCTCACACTTTTCATTTGAAATGTCTGGTGAAACAACACCAAAAATCAAGAAAATAATAGGAAAACAGTATCTACAGCTTTTCACTGAATATAAAGTCAAAAATGAATCATTCTAGCCCTTTCCCTTCCTTGCCAATATCATTTATAATGCTAATGTGTCCCTATTTCCTGACTGAGTCCTTTAAGGGGGAAAAAACAAGGAATGTACACATCCAAGTAATAGGATGTCTTTGTCAGTTCATTCAAAATCTGCATTTCTATTAAACAGCCAGGCCTTTTCCTTCATGCCGCTGAAATGCCTGATTTTACTCAAACTGCTACTGTCTGCACTCACTGACAAATAAGTGATAATTCTCTTTCCTTTCAAGAGCTGTGCCTAGTGGCTCACAAGGGACTAGGTTATGTGGCAAAAGCAGCAGTAGTGTGACAATATGATAATGTATGCCAGGTCGCTATTCAAAATGCGGCAGATAATTCCTCCATCATTTCCATGTTCCTATGGAAGCGTGCTATAATCTGTCTCCTCCTACATAAAGCTGTAAAACAAGAAAAGATTACTGTAATCCTTTTCGTCCCATGTCACACAAACAATGAAATCTTTTGGCTGTGCCAGAAGCAAATTTCTATCTGTAAACATCAGATCAAAATAAGGAGCAAGTTGCTTCAGCCTTCATTGTATTGGTAAACAGCTATGTAAGCAATTTTTATATATTTAGGCACATTGGTGGAAGATTGAAGTTCTAGGCTGCAATTCAACCTTAGGTTTCTTGCATTTATAACCAACACAGAAGCACACTCCCTTCATACGAAATTTAGGAATTAATTAAGTCTGGTACACCAGTGCCTAAAACACTTGAGCATCCATGCAGTTCTCAACTTCAGAGGTGTCTGAGCATTTGAATTCTTTCAGAGCCCCTTGTCAAGATATTTAAATGACCTGAATGTACAAAAGCAAGCAGTAAATCACATAAACGGGGGAACAGGAGGCTATCCAACACCCCATCAGCACCACAGGTGGAAAATACTCTGACTGGAATTAGAGACAAGACATGGGTCAGCAGGTAGCACAGGCCCTCAGCTGAACTCCAGACTCAACTGTGGCCTCAGAGGAGGCTGAACCTTTGACCCTTGGACATTTTTTCATCTATTAAATGGAGCCAGCACATCTCAGAAGCATTCTTGTGAATTAAACCCAAGGCTGCAGGGGTGGTTCAAATGTCAGGCTGCAACAAGAGGAGGTGGTTACATGGCACAGTGAATAAGATGCCGTCTCTCATGATCTCAGAACCCACAGCAGAGTAATAGATGCTAGTTTTTCAGGGCAGTGTGGTAGGATTGGGGTTCAAGATACAGAAAGCTTGAGAAACTAACTCAGGCTTTGCAAAACAAAGTGGTGGCCTCTATAAACAGGTCTCAGCATTGCAGAAACTTTGGGTATTCTGCCCAGGTACCTTCACCCTGCAGCACAGCACTGGGAATATTAACCTGATTGAACCAAAATACAAACTAGCCTAGAAAAATCAAAGTGTTTTTCCTTTCTCATTTGACATTTATCCATTACTTGTCTTGTATTATTAAAAATGCCAACCACTGCAAATAGCTATGGCAGTCCCAAGGAAGTGGGGAACAGGGACAGAGAGGCTATCAGAACACAAGGTTAGCAGTTGTGTTGGGTCTGAGGAAGTACCTGTGGCTTGGAAACACTCATGTGGGAGAGTTTGCAAACTCCTCATGTTGTACTGAGGATTATTAGAAGGTGCAAATCTGCAGAGAACCTTCGTCTTTCTCTAGTCACAATAAAGTGGGAGACTAATCTTGAAGAAATATAAACAATACATGTCATTCGGACTTTCTCTACTAAGAAACACTACCAAGGTTCAACAGAAGTTTTGCATTCCAAGTGCACTTTTCACATCTGACTGAATTGGAGGCAGACCGTCAAGGAAAGAGACAAATCAGCTGAATGGAGAACACCTCCTAAAGCACAGCAGAGAAAGAAATAGTGTCCCAAAAGAAAAGCCAAGGCCTAGACATAATAAATATAGGTGTAATAAATTTACACATAAGCTCCATTTCCCAATCCAATCCCTGCAGCCTCACTTTATTCCTTAATAGAGGTGAGAATTGTCCATATAACACTCCACTTCCACAATGGGCACAATGTTGGACTCAAAAAAAAACCCCAAAAAAATCACTTGTAACTGTAACAAGGGATAACAACTGTCTTACAACAAGCACTGGAAGAATGGAGAATGGTCTGTATGCAAAGGACATGTCAGGTTAAAGATTTTCACAATATGTAGGATCATGAAGGGATGTGAAAGCAGAGAACATGCATCTGGATTTCAGCAAGTAGTGCTAAATCCAGTAAATAATCTGGCATGTGGAATTCAATTCCTATTAACAAAAGAAGGACAGAAGAGGGAACCACACTGAACTGGGACTACTACAGGAAAGAATTTCTAGACAATGGACCATTTCCAGCAAGTATGAGAGTTTAAAATGCCATCTGCTGCCAGTAAAATGCAGAATGAACTGGCAGTCGATCCTGACCCAGTAAAATAACAGGTGTTTTTCTACTTGCTTCAACAAGGTAAAGATTTCATACATGGAATGATGACATCTAATTGGGCTAAACTACAAGAACTAGATGTTTTCAGAACAGAATTGGAAACATTAACATGCAGCCAGCAGAAGTACATCTCAGACACTGCAAACACAAGCTCAGGTCCAACCATTAAAGCAGCTTTACCTCAAGGATTACAACAAAACTTTTTTATACAGCTTCTTCCTTAGGTGTGGCCATATTTCATATAAAGACAAGATTTGCATTTGCATCAGCTTTCTCCTTCCTCACCCAGACCAATACCATGGATCCCAAAGGGAGATCCAGCAGTCCAGGGGTAACATGGAAGTCATGAGGTATTCAGCTGGGTCCCCATGCTGCAATGTGCACTGCCAAATCAATCACATGCAACAAAATTAGATGACTCCTTCATCAGAAAAAGTAAGACTTCATTAATCTGGTCCAATAGTACTACTCACTGGAAGGTACTGGGGTCCAGTTTTTGTAAATGCTTCCAGATTGTAATTTCCAGGTGTTTTTGAAAGACGAGGTATTAGTTTCCTTAAGTAATCCTTGGTTATATTTATAATGAAGCTGCCTGCTCTTAACTTTCCCAGGAAAAGGTTAAGGAGAAGATCAGAGTGCTTGTGGGTCAGAGTTGTCCAGCTGACAGGTTCAATACACACACCTATTATCAGTGAACTAAAACAGGGTGTGGAGGAGAACAGTGAGCCCATCTTCTAGAGTTTTGATCACTGGCACAGAAGATTGTCTATTTCTTACTGGTTTGTTTTCAGGAATTTACACTTTATTAATTTTTTTCAAAAGTTTACCTTCAAATACTTCAAACCGAAAAGCTCTCCTTTATGCGATTCATCATCCTTACTCTCAGCTCGAGGGCAAGCTTCTTTAAACAGACTGCTGCTGACTGGGTTTGAGACAACTGATTTCTAAAAAAAAAAAAAAAAAAAAGGATCATTCATTATTCACATACACTTTTCAGATGGCAAGGTTTCTGATCCTTTCCTCTGGCTCTGTACAGCCATTTATTCCTGGGCTGAAATAAGTGCTGCAGAGGATGCAACACAAGGACCTGGGCTCTTTTGCTCTAGGAAAAGGGAACAGAATTGATTGTGTTGAAGAAGAGATGCTTCTTACATACTTAGCAGAATATAGTTCTGTGTTAAACTAGCTAATTCCACTCAACTTCAGTACAATTACAGCAACAAGAAGTGTGGCAATTCTGGAAGTGAAGTTTTGTTTGCTCTCTAAGATCTCACGTACGTGTCCCAAAATATTGTACAGCTTTGACAAACTATGCTCTTTGGGCTGCAGTTTTTGAAGGAGAAAAGAAAAAATAAAGCTGCTTTTAGGTAAAAGAATCCTGTCCATCTCTTATCAAAGCATTATTATTTCCCTTCCTAGCAGATCTGTGTAATGTGTTTTACAGTGTTAGTCCATACCATTCAAACAAATCCTAGGTAAGTAAATGGTATTTCCACCTTTATTTTTATGATCCAAAGAAGATTAATGGGCCCACCTGCCTTCTTGTTCCCCTACTCTCTCAGTGTCTCAGCCTTTTTCTCAGCTTAAGATGCTTGTGTAAAAAGAAGAATTTTTATTTTTCCCTGGTGTGAAGTTTTCAGCACCTCCACCTATCACATTTAATTTGAGTTTTCTAATGAGCATTCCTTCTTAAGACAAAGCACTGAAATTAATAACCTGCCATGACATAATATCACCACATTTATTACTTCCTGTATAATCTTTGAGGCATTGCTGCTACTGCTGAGCTGAAGGAACATGAATACAGGGTTTCACCTGTGATCTAAGAGCCACAGAAGTTGATAGTCTTTAGTCCCACACACATTTTGGGAGTTGCTTTTCTCACTGCTCAAAGCTCTTTGTTTCCCCCATGCAACGCACCAGCAGCCTCCTTCTCATGAGCAGACCAGGGAAAAGGAGTGTCTGAAACCTCTGCCAGGAAGAAAAGGCATTCAGGTTGAGGATAAGTCATCTGTAATGGGAAGAGGGTCACATCTGTCCTGTGAGCAGGAGCACCAGCTTCACATGTTCCTCAAAGGACAAGCTGAGAAACTGGAGGCTCCTAATGCCATCACACCATCTCCACTCCATGCTTTACATCAATAAATGTAGCTCTTTAAAGCACTATGCCCTACACAGCCAATTTACAGTGCAGCTAGAGCAGAGCAGACATCCAGGTGATGACACTTCTAAGTTCTCACAAAGTGACGTCTGGTAAAGCAAAACTATCAGCAGTTGAGCTACTGAAGAGCTACTGCTCTTTCCCCACCCCAGAACAGCACAGTTTTAGTGATCTTGAGAACTACACTGCTATTTTATTGTCATACATCATGTACTATAATGAAAAGAGTGAACTGAACACATAAATTCACTCACCGGCAAACTGCATTTCTGTACAAGCTCCTCATGGAAATCGAGCCCTTTAGGAAACAAATTGAAACAACAGATAAGTCAGGATCCCAACAGAATCCAGCTCCGTCCACCTCTGTTAATGCAATGGAAAAAGGGCTCCTTTCCTACGGTGGAGCAGGATGTGACAGGTTGGGAAGGATGAAATGGAAGGCTCTTTGAACCCCTCTGTTTGTTCTCCTGCTCTCCTTTCACATCAGAGCAGGGTGTGTGAGCACCGTGCCCACTGCAAGGCTGTCTCGTTGGCAGCGGGCAACTGGAAATGGCATTTGCCTCTGTCACCTCCCCTCCAGCCTCCGCAGGCTGGTGCCATATGTGATCTGAATGGGCCCAGGAATTCACCCCCAACACCATCTCCCTCTCCAGTTGGACAATTATCACCCTTGTCAGTGTTTTAATTGCCTCCAGCAGCTCACAGCAGGATTTCTCCCCTCCCCAGCCATTCCTGCCAAGCCACGAGCACAACTTGAGATTCTCTGATAGACACAGAAGTTAATCCAACAATGCAAGCATGAGATTGATTGCTTAAAGCTACAATTATGCTAATTAACTGGACAAATTTTGTGCTTCTCCAAAGTTTTCTGAGGAGAAGATTTTTCCCTAGGATAGTGAAGAGACAGTGAGATGCTGTGACAACTTTACCTGATTTTGGGTGCCTCCTTGGTCAAAAGGACTCACAGTAACACCTTTCAAGTACTCGGGAAACTCAGCATGAGAGACAGGAGGATGAAAATCTAGTCTGCAAGAGGACTAGGGGGAGAAATGAAGGACTTCTTACATACTGCAGTGCAGGGAGCTGACAGAGCAACACACTCACGCGACTGTCTTACAGAATATGCTGTATTTAGTTGTAAACTTAACAGCAATTATGTCTTTATTTTATGTATATTTGTGAAGCACAAAGTACTCAGTAT
This sequence comes from Grantiella picta, assembly GCA_013397955.1. Lineage (NCBI taxonomy): Eukaryota > Metazoa > Chordata > Aves > Passeriformes > Meliphagidae > Grantiella > Grantiella picta. Next base: position 4,195,074 of record VZRM01009862.1, read on the forward strand.
GAAAAGGCACATATCAGAGGAGCACAGCTGAGGCAATGCAGAAAACAGCAGTAAGGCAACAGAAGTTCTGTTTCAACTCCCTTGCTTCATTTAATATAGGAAAAAAAACCCTCAAGTTTAAACATTTTGAAGACAAATTGTAGGTGGGAAGGCAAGGAGGGATTATTTCTATTCATTTTTGGCTAATCAAAACACTTTCACAGGAGAATTGGAAAGCCTTATTTTGATTTTTACTTCTCCAGTCTGTATCAATATATCTAAAGACAAAACATTCAAATCACAGCCAAAAGAAAATAAAGCACCATTTGGGAAACATTGAAATAGAATGTTCCAACATCAGATTGGTTTTATTTCTTCTCTTCTAAAATGATATACCAGTGAATCACCATGATTTCACATAATGCATTTCACTGTAGACAGATCTGCTCAGACTGAGCCCAGATTCCATGCATATTTGTCTAACAAAAAAACAAGTCAAAGAATTCCTGTCTGTCTGGACTTCTTTCCTTAAAGCACAGACATAAAAAAGCCAAACAAAAAAAGCACACGAAATCCAACCAAAAACCAAACCAACAACAAAAACGCCAAACAAAAACACACCACCACCAAGAAAACCCAACAAACCACAGAAAAGCAAACAAACCATCAAACACAACAACTTTGTAATGTTCCATCTGGTACATATCTCTCCCCAGAAGAGATATTTTGCATAGAAGAGCTGGAAGATTGCATATTTAGCATCCGAAACAGGAAAGGAATAACCTTCCTGTTCAATACTGTAACAAAAAGCGAGATTGCTGTTGGCTTCAGTAGCACTCGGAATATTCAATACAAAGTTATCAGCAAAGTTATCTTTCAGTTACAGCTTTTCAAAAACCTCCAAACTTATTCTAAACAACACTTCTACCCATCCTCCCAGGCATGGGACTACTCCTCTAGCAAGATTGCTTTAAACAAACGGCAATAACCCAGCAGAGCAAACAACAGCCAAGAGCTACCTGCTCTGCTGTACAGGTTGCAGCATATAATCATCTATCTTCCCTCTGCTGAAAGCACAGCAGTGATTGCAGAGCACCCATTTAAGGTATTTGAATTACAGCAAGATGTTATACATCAAAATAATCAAAGACACTTTAGGTAATGAAGTTGACATGGAATGGATCATTTCCCAAAGAAACATTTCATTTGCATGTAATGGAGCTATTTTAAGTTAATTTTGACATTACATCATGATAAAAACACTTGTTGACATTTACAACATTTCAGTGACAAGCCTTCTTGCATTGTGATGAATTAATTTTTTTCATAAGCAATAAATAAAATTTCATTTCATACAGAAAGAAAGCACCAAACTGCTACCCACACAGCTATTCTCACTGCTCTATGCAAGATGCATTGGTTGTCTGAGCAAATATGCCATAAGACACAACCTTCAGGAGCTTGAGAAGTTAATAAAGTAGCATTTTGAAAGATGCTCCACACAGCTGCACATGCAGGGAAACTGAATTCACCAACTGAAACACCACCATAGTCTGTCATTTGACAGAAATGTTTCCTTTGCTCCTTGTGAGTTAACTCAGAAAAAAAATACATCATCAACCATGTATATTCATTAGTGCAGATGCAAAGACCAAAAAGCCAGAGGCATTGCAGGGTAGCAAATATGAAAGGGGAAAGGCACCCAAATCAGCAATTAGCTGTCTCAGGAAACACCAGGCAGTAAGAGTGAGCTCTGGACAGAGAATGGGAAAAGGGAAACTGGTCCCTGTGGATCGTTGGCACTTCCTCTTGTCATGGCCACCATCACCTGGCTCAACACAGAGCAAGGAAAGGCAAGTGTCAGTCACAGGACTGAGGGCTTCTGCCTTTTTATTCAGAAGTGTAACAGTATAGGGCATCCAGAAAAAACCTACAATGGAAATATGTATTTTCTGCCCTTTTCTCTGTGGAGTTTCTTTCAGAACAGGAAAGGTCCACTGGGTGTGTTTGTAAACATGACTACAGAGAGAGCAAGACATTGTATCTTCCAACAAGATTTCCAGGAGCACACATCCCTTACCTTTCTGTGCTGAAGCATGAGAGTATAAATGAACCAAATAAGCCTTGGGCTGAAACATTACTCCTGAAATATTTTCATTTACACCAGTTAATGAGAAGCCGTAGCAAGGTTTACACACATAGCTTTCTCTCCTTCTCTCAGAAGTTCCCTTTCCTATATGTTCATTAATTCACTTTTTATATTAAATTCTCGTCAGAGTTACAACATGCACTGAGTGGTTTCAAGGTTGAAACAGAATCCTTGTTCTACAGAGCATGTGGGAAAATAACATCTTGCTTGCATTGCAAAAGAAAATTACATTCTCTTCTCCAAGACTTTCAGTTGTACTGTGTCTTAAAGCTCTAGTCAACTTAAAGGAAGAAATCTTAATCTACGTGGAGAAATGTAAATCAATGTGTAGGCAGATATGTATATAGATATACATAGATTAAACCATGACAAGGAACAACTTCCAGACAGTATGTCCGCTGGCAAAATTGGGTAAGAAGATCTTCTGAATTATCTGGTTTTACTGTGTTTAACATTCCACAAATTAATTTGCTAGTGAGGAAAAGCATAACTGCATGAAATCAGGTATTTGCTTATCCAAAGTGTCTGTACCAAAGGCCATCCCAGTCTGCGAGGAGATGTCCAAGTTCCCACACACAGGCAGAAGCCCCCATGTTTACAGATCACTTGACAAGCTGCCAAACATGTTAGTGATTTTCTCATGATTTATACTTCTATTTAGACATTTAATTGGCATAACAAAAGCAAGCTATCACTTATCATGCTTATCAAATGTCAGCTTGTGCCTTGTTGCAATTGATATCAGACAATCACATGTTGTTTGTTACCAATTAAATGTCTAAACAGTTCTTTCAACATTATTACCCTAATAAGATGGTAATTGTGCACTCAACATCTCAGTAACATTTGAGATAACACCCTGCAGACCACATCTGTTTCCTTTGTCCTTGTAGAAGCTCAGTAGCTCTTAAACATCAATATTTAATTACTAATAAATGCTTTAATACATCTAAGCAACCCACTTATGAAATGATTGTTATAAATAACAAACACAGTAAGTTTGCTTTAAAAGCCTGTAATTTACACTTAAGGAAAGGGAATTTACATGAAAGACACACAACTATTGGCTTCAGACGACAATTTCCTTCCCAAACAAGAGAAGGGTCAGTAGCTCCTATTGTTGCAAATAAGAAGACAGAAGTTGTGCAAGTCTACAGCACCTGCTTTCTGTGTAAATCTGAAGAAATAAAGGAAATAAATTCTGTCATGACGGAATGAAAAGTTTCTAACAATGTCATGGTATCAATTGGAGCAATTTGCACAAGCCCCGTAAGGGAGAGCTGTCTCTCCCCTACACTGGATGAAATACCTCACCTAGAGCTATTTTTTATTCTTTCACAACGTCTCACTCCTCATTTCTCAGCATGTACCATTTTGCATCTACATCAAAATGAAATGAAAAATGAAGCTACTGATTCTGATGTTACGAGCTTTTTTAACAAACCCCAGGTAACTCCTTCCCCACCACACAGATCTACAGTCTTGAATATGAGCTATGAAGCCGTAAGAACATGGGACAAACTCTTCAGGTCCACATTTCTCTTGATTCAGACTAACCAGCTCCCTGCTTTATGTCTTACCTGGCTGATACTCAGCAACGATAAGTATTGGAATAGCAGCAGGGCTCATTATGGATCACAGAAAATATCTTCAGCAGAGTGAGATAGGACATCAGGAAAGAAGCCAAGTATTGATCAAATTGAGTGGAAATTCCAAACACAGAGTGTAAGAACAGGTCTGAATATCTGCACTGAGAAGGCCTTAGGTGTCATTGTCTGGACTTGTCCTACATTCAAGTCTAAAACACAACCTTTGTGTCAGCCTCCCTCCTCCACACAGGAAAGTCTGCTTTGAAGGGCATCCTGCATCTTTTGAAAGGGTTTGTTCAGATGAATAGATGAAGCTTTCTAGGAGGAGAAAGGTTTGGCAGCTCTTAACTTTGAAGGAGTCTTTCTACAGCTTCTAGACAGAGTCCAAATAGCAACCCAGAGCAACCTCTCCTGCTATACAACTGAAATGGTCTGAAAAATATACAATCAAAAAATGTCCTTAGACTGAGAGGGAAGGAGGAACAAAATCCTAACATCTCTGAATTAAAGAATTCGTTATTTTGACTAGAAAAGAGTGGGACAGATGTATGTTTACAGAGTGCATTTTTACATCTCCTTGCAGGGCTGAGTAATTCTGTGTCAGAGGTTTTCATTGGGGGAGAAGAAAACTTATGGCAAAACTGCTTTCTCAAGGATGTACTCTCTGTCTGCCTTTTACAAAAAAATTAAAAAAACCTGTTTGTTCATATTCTTTCCCATTTGGTGTCATTAATAGCACCTGAACAGCTGCAGGATGAATTGTCCTTTTAGTAAAGTGCTACAGTTCAGATTCTTGACTTAGTCCAACAAGACTATTAGGAGGTGATCAATGGACCATTTACTTGAAAGACAAGAGGACAAATGGTTGATTTGTCCTCATCCCAGCTGGCCACCTTTTTCCTCAAGCAATCATGAAATGACTACAGCCATGAAGTCAACAGCCACTATTTCTTCTACAGGCTGGAATTTTAATTGAGAAGGGAACTCTCAGAGCTGTTGGGAGACTTGAAGGAAAGCAGTGAGCACCACAGGCTCTTTGATAAATGACCCCACAAGTCACCTGAAACAGTTGCACAGTGACCAGGTCCCTCAACAATCACAACTGAAGCACCTAAAGGCCCAAGTGGCGTTTTTAGGAGTGACAAAGTAAATAGCATCCAGGAACCATGCAGATGGACAAAGTGCACCAAAGCCAAATTCTTCGGCTTCCAGACACAACATAAAGCTCAGTACCATCCCTTAAAAAGGGGAGAAAACATCTCTGATAGTTGTGAAGACATTTTGCCTGGGAAGTCATGCAAAGACATTTTTGACTGAATGCATTTTGGCAAATGGTTGCTGCCAATGTGATTAGTGAACATGTGCTCACTTGCAACAAACGTGCATGCTGAAGTCTATCTTGTACAAAATCTGGTGGAAGGCAAATCTGAAACTAAGATCTGAGGATTGTTCTCATTTTCAACCTGCTTCTCAGAAGTTGGAAATTCAAGCATAATGCTGTAATTGCTCTTTAATGGCTTAACACTGCTGTGGAAATTCTTGAGTAATTGTAAAAATCTAAATGCAGCATTAACATTTAATAACTGCCTAGGCAGAGGGCAAGAGAGCAAGCATGAACTACATCCCTTCTATCACAGTCTTAAAAGCTGCTAGAGAACTCCATTTGGAAAAAGCAGACCCTGGTTCAATTCTCTACCCTGCCTGAGAGACTTCAAACCTACATCTCACAGCAGGCTTGTGTTAATCCCAGAATTCCAGACAGGTTTTCATGACAAGTGGTTTTTCTTCCAGTAAATTTCACAGGGTGAATACGAAATACCTAAGTTATAAAAGCACAGCTTTCTTTTTGAAAGCAAGTAGCCACCATAGATTCAAGTCTCTTATCACCTGCCATGTCTACAAATCAGGACAACAGTTCTTGTCACTCCCTTTGTTTCCTAAACATACTGTTGAATTTCTTCATGGGGTCCTGGGGGTGGATATGGAATGCAAGACCTACCATTAAATGTTTCATAAACACAGAAGATCCTTACCTTTTATTAAAAATATATACAGCTTTTTTTCCCTTTTTTTTCCCAAAGCTTGAGTGCCAACTGTTGAGCCCCATCATATGTGGCAGGAAGAACACGAACAACAAGTCAGACATCGAGTACATCTCTTCTGATTTGGTTCCCTGGTCCATCAAACCACTCACTCCAGCATAGCTTTAACCAGCAAAAAAGTCCCAAGAGGAAATGCCCATTAAGGAAACATTTGTTTAGCCAATTGACACCTAGGTTTCAGGTTGTACTGCAATCTTGCATCTCCCCTGCCTTTGTAAAGGCTTTACCTTTCAGTCCTCACCCTTCCTTGGCACAGACATGTTTGTTAATCAGAGAGTTGGGAAGGTGCTGGTGTAGAACCAAATTTTCCTTTCACCACACTCATTCACAACAGAAATTCACCATCTGGTGGCATGAAGCAAACAATCCCATGGGACACAGCAGACAAAAGGCAGGAGTGTCTGCAGCTCTTCAGACTCAGTGCTGGACAAATTGCCGTGGCTCAACACCACAGCCCTCTGCAGTGTGAAACAGGTTTGTGTCCCCATTCAGCTAAGCAGCACGCCTGGATTTCCTCCAGATCATTAATTTCATCCAATGTATCTGCTCTCTTCCCACAATAATGTGTGATGTGTGGAACTGCCAGAACAAAATGGTCCTGGAAACAGCTGAAGGTTTTGGGCTTCTTGTTGGGTGGGGGATTTTGGAGGTTTTGGTGTTTGCAAAAACACCCTTCATCAGTTTGGGTTTGTTTCATTCTAGGTATTTAAAAAATAAAAACAACAAAACAAACCCATCTTTTTCTTCCCCCTGGCCCCCACGACATGCCAGCAGCAGCTATCTCTGCAGGACAGAAGATTTGCACTCCACCCTAGGAGAACCAGGTTGTGCTTTGAAAGAACTTGGCTGCTTTTACAATAGTAGCTTCCACTTTTATGGAAGGAGAAGCAGGACACAGACAGGAATGGCCTTTCCAGACAGGAACAGACAATGCAGCAGACTGCTCTATCCTTGTCACTGCAGCACTCCAGCCAGCAGTTCATTATGCTTAAGTATGACAAGTGACATTGTACAGCTGCCATTTCCTGGGACCTTCACAAAAACAAAAATATCTCAATAAGCTCTTCCAGCAGACAAAACTGAAAACTGTTAAATTGTACCAGAATAAAACAGCTTGTAGGGATTGAGTTGGGAACAATAACCTACATCTCCCTATACGTTTCCCTCCATATGCAGGGCTTAGTAGAGTTCACTAAAAATTTGGTTAAAATGAAGCCTGTTACATTTGGCACCTTAAGTTACCTCTTACAGGATATTGCTGTGAATATTAGAATCATTTGGCTAGTCACAGAAACCAAAAATAGAAATTGAGTGCTTTCAGCCACTCCATAGCAAGACCAAGGGACAGGATATCCCCTGAATCCAATGACTAATTTCAGTTAAACCTGACAACACAATCTGACAAGGTTAAATACTTAAACATTTAATGGAACTACGGCCAGCAAAGGAGGTAATTCCTAATAATTACCTCTTGAAAGGCTGTAATGTGAGCTCAATTCATGATAGGCAGATCTTGGAGTCCATGCAAAGTATAGCCACTACTGAAACCCCAAACAAAAAACATTTTAGCTGTTATTAGAAAATTAGAATCACAATATATATTCAATATGGAAATCTGACTTTAGTTCTCCTGGTAGTAAAGCTGCTTTATCAGCTGTGTCTGCAGCACACTGATTGACCCTTTCAATCTTTATCACCTATATTTCACATATCATTCCAGATGAAAATACTACCTTGGAACTCAATCGTTTTTCTCCTATTTCAACAGAAGTGCAGCATTGGTGAGGTGAAATTTCCAAGTTTACCAGGATTTGGTTTGTAGTCAGCATTAACTTTCATGCAGTCATTAACAGGTGAGGGATCAAAGAGGGAGAGACCCCTTACCCCATGTTGGAACATCATTGCTTGTGTTTGGCGGGACAGCCAAGCTTCCATCTGCCCATCTTATAACCTGCTTTTGGGTGAAAAACTTCTGAGTTTATCAGTCTGGAGGGAACCTGGCTGGAGCTGATTAACTCTTCCTGTGGCTGGCCAGAAAACTTGTTGAATGGTGGCATAAAGAGTTCATAGCCTGTGCCAACCATGAGAGTAAGCGCCTGAATCAGACTGAGCTCAGTTTTGTTTCTTGGCTTTTTTCATTTTATCAACAGCCAACAAAAGCTGTGCCCAAACCATCAGTCACCTGCATGATTGTATTGTGCTCATAAACACGCAATTTACAGCAGGGAAAAATGTTTCAGTTATTGCTACATACATGAGCAATATAACAGCCATAAAGTGAGTGCACATACCATGGCAGCACACTGGCATATAATGGCATTCCCAGGTTTCCAACAGAAACCATTATTAGTTCTTATTTCCTTTTCAGGAATGCATCATGATACACTGAGTCTTCATTATTAAATCCATTTTCAAAATACTAGAGCTGTTACAACCTCTTTAAGGGGAAGTATTTAAAGAGCAAAGTGAATTCCATACTTCCCTGACAAAGACATTGTCCAGTCTCTGGACCACTGCTATTTAAAAAAAAAACATTTCCACATCAAAAAGAAAAAAGAAAAAAGGGGGTAACAAGAAGGAAGGAGACAACTATAGGTGTGAGTAATAACCTATCAAAGCTAAATCAGGAAGATTTGATTGTATCCAATGTTCAAAAGCTAGTATTCCAACCACAATGCTTTTCCTCCTCAATAAATTCCTCTCGTAGACTGACCACACAGCTTTCTGGAGTGTTTTTTTTTATTTTACTTTTAGCTAAATAAACCTTTTTTTACTTCCTGCTTCAAACTCCTCCCAAAAGTCACCCTCCGTGTTAGATTTTTTTAGCACCCAGTTCGTTATTCTTTCTCTCATCTGTACATAGCACTAAACCCAACAGAAGAAAAAGATCCAGATCAATACTTACAACTCCAGCTTGCTCACAAATAAAAGGAATTTGCCAAACATTAAATGATCCATCACACCACAGTTTGAAAACACAACACTGCTAATGAAACTTTCTTGTGTTTGTAGAACTGCTATGGATTAGTGGTTTCTCCAAATATCTGGCAATTTCACTACTGAAGCCCCACTACTGGAGTGCCTGCATGTTTCTGTGAAACATTGCTTCCTACGTACAAAATATTTCTTAATATAAATGTATTTCTTCTTGCATTGCTCTTTCTGCACTGAGCTTTCACTTTCATGATCTGGTTTTCTATCTTGCATATTAATGAGACCGAAGTGCTCATTCTCTAAGTGCTTATACATGTGGTGCACTGCACTTGCCAAGCCATCCTATTGTCCCTGAAGGGACTCTTGTGTACAAAAATAAGGAGCTGAAAACATTTAAAAGATAGTGGCCTGACTCTACACGCTGATGAAACAATCCCATAGAATAACACAGCAGCAATAATAGCAGCATCTGATCATCACTGATGATCTCAACACCAAGATGTAGGACTTGGTTTTGAAGGGGGTGGGGAAGAGAGGCAGAGGGAAATCTGCCAAGGACTGCGGTAGACTTTTCAAGGATTTTCAACACATTCAGGTTCTCAAAAGGCCCCTTTGAAGCAACTGTGGCTTGCTAATCATAACAGACTTAATGTTGTCCTTGCCTTTTCTGCCCCCGATGAATTTTAAAACGTTAGACTGAGTACACCATGGTGCACCTGGTGCACACACTCTTAGCCAAGATGAAAGAGTAGTTGTGGTTCTATCTTACATCAGCATATGTAGGTGAGTATGTATGGAAGAGGTTTTAACACCGCAGAGCCACTTTCCTTTGAGCCACAAAACAAAATTACTGAGGGGAAGCAGCATCTCTTGCAATGGGCTGCATGACTGGGACAGAATCCAAACCAGGGTGTTTTGACGAATGGTAACTGAGAAACGTGACCTAAACAACACAAGGCTCATTTAAAAAACTCCACTTCTTCCAAAATGAAATGCTACCTTTTCACCTTAGATTCCCAGAGCCCACAGTACTACTGATCATCTCCCCACAGTTTGACAAGAGGTCACTGACTCTGTCATTTGTTAGAAATGTTAGTTGAAGTGTCTGTCCTGTTTCTCCAACAACCATCCCTCAAACCTTAACTAGAACATCCAGACTAAACTTAAAACTCTACAAACATGAGGGAGAAGAGGAGCGTCAAAAGCATCCTGTGACTAACCTTGACTTCTTAAACAGCTCTGAGACATTCTCGATATGTAATTGTGTTTACCTTCTGATGCATGACAGACATCAAAATGATGATACGAGTGTGACAGTGGCTTCAGCAGCACCAAGAATAACTGTTTATGATCCTAAACAGCTTGAATTACAGAAGAGGAATTCTAGGGCTGTAAAGTTCAAAGCAGTATTATTTCTGACACTTGATGCCACCCTTTTATATTTTCAGAGTTTCCTGTCCCACTCCTGTCACAGAAACTGTTACTTCCTGGTATTTTGTACTGTTCCTATGCCTTGTAGCAGTTCATCATGACTGACTTCCTCTGCAGCATCTGAGGAAGCCTGTAAGTAAATGTTACCTGAGGGAAATAATAAAAGGAACAGCTTGAAGCAGCTCAGATTCAAAAGCAGCTGCACTCTGTGGCAGGACCCAAGACCACCTGCCCTGGCGCTGCTGTCCCACAGAGACCACAGAATCATTAAGGCTGGAAAACCCCTCTAAGATCAGTTCAACCATTAACCTAAGACTGCCAGGTCCACCACTGAACCGTTTCCCTAAGCACCACATCTACACTTTTTTGAACACTTCCAGGGATGATGATTCCACCACTTCTCTATGTCGCCTGTTCCTGTGCTTGACTACCCTTTCAGCAAAGAAAATCGTGGAGTAATGCCTAAGAGCCAGCCCCAGTGCAGCACTCCTGGATCCCACAGGTGAGGACAGCTGTGTCTCAGGGCCCCTGCCCATGCCCTGCTCCCTGTTGCTCCAGGTACCCCCATAAGCCCTGACACATGGCACCGACACCACAAACCCCACACAGCTTCTGCCAGAGTCCCACAGGGACAGCAGGGACAGCTGGCACCCTGTGCTCTGCAAAAAGAAAACACACACACACTCCCCTCTCCTCCCTCTCATCCAGCTCCACTTGTGCTCAGGTTCCCAGCACCCCTCAGGGCCCCCAGGAAGGTGACACTGGTGGCAGCTGCTGCCCTCCTGCACCTGCTGAGGCACAAGATGGTGGCACTTCTGCCCCCACAGCCTCACGGGGATGGACACAGGTCAGGAGGTGGCCCTGGCCACAGACGTGAGCTGACCAGAGCAGTAGGTTCTGTTCTCAAGCACGACCCATTAAAAAAAAAATGCAAAAAACAATGTGTTTTACTTTTGGCTGGTTTTAGTCCCACAAGATGCTGACCTCCCTTCCCACCTTCTCTCCCCTGATTATAAACAGAGAGTTTAGAAAAATTCCCTACTCTTGGTTCATTTTTATCAGGGTCCCAAAACAGTGCTGCTGTTTGGAGAATGCGCTGTCAGAAAGTACACCCATTTCAATCCTAATTACATAAATCAAATACACATGAGCAGCACTAAAAAAAAATACCTCAAAACATCACCTAATTCAGCTATAGAGCTTTATATAGGTGGGGTCTGATTAAAACCGTCAATCCACTTTGCTTAGGATCTCCTTGACAAAAAGAACTTGAGAATTGTATTTGATTTTTCAGGGCTTTAGGACAATTTCCCTTCTTGTCACTCTCTCTCAGCAACACAACATCCATTCCATAACCAGGTAAATCATCCCAATTCCAATTCCTGCAGGTACCCACTAACACTCCACCACAAAACTTCAGATCTAAGCTATGGAAAAAAACCCAAACGTCAAACTTTACACAGAGGAACACAGATGTAATCTGCACCATTTTTTTTATTAATCTATTTAAATGCAGATTTCAGCTATCTGCTCCTTCTAAGTATCCTTGTACTTTTTTTAAGATGGACTTTCCAGGAAACAAATGCTTTGTCTTGGCTGCACCCAAGCTCATATTTTATTCTTGTTAAGAACCACCATTTAAGCCTGAGCTTAAGTCACAAAACTTAATTTTATTTTTCAGAATAGTATTGGAAAAAAAGCAATGTAAGTGCTACTGTGTAAATTCTACAGAAAATAGGCTGTACAAGCACTTGAGGAAACACAGAGAAAAGGCAATAAGTCTCTTGCTCTCGAAGAAAAGTAAGTCCATGACTTATTTTAAAAAGAAGATCTTCATGAAAACCTCGCCCCCCAAGTACTGCAACTAGGCTTCAGCATCTCAGGCTTTTACCTAGAAATGTAGTTCAGTGTTTCACTTTGACAGAGTGCATTTCCCACACACACACAGATGTCCAAGGTCACTGAAATTAGCAGGGTGCCAGTTTGGTAAGCATCTGTCAAGATAGTAACAGAGATCCTGACAGCAGGATGACCCTGAAGGTGTCATAAACCTCTAGAAATCACTTTAGTCCAAATTTTCTGACACCAAGGAACTGACAACAGTCCAAAAATGTATGCATGATTTCCAAAGCACCTTCTCTACACAAAAATTTCACCCTTCACTGGATTTCTTTTTTCTAAATATTTCCTAGTATTATTACTAACATGGCCATTTCAGTGATGGCCACAGAGCATTGGCTGCTGGCAGGTACTAAATCTCATCATTATTCTTATTAGGGAATTTACTATCAGTAAAATATTATCAATGAGACATAAGAATTGAAGGCTGACAAAATTAACTTTTACTGCTAACATTCATCTCTGTTACTGGGACTACATCTTCCAGTGTTGAGGCAATGGCCATTTACAGAAATATATGGGCACAGAGCAGCATTTAAACCTGAATGAGCCATCTTGAGCCCTTACAGCTGCTTCAAAACCTCCAAATGTATCAATGAAGACTATTTTCACTTTTCATTCCCCAAGAACTTGGCAGAAAGGAAAAAAAGAAAACCCCATCATTTTCATATGTATTATTTCTGTGCAGTACTAGTTTGTGGGAGGAGGCATTGACTTGGTATCACCTCAAATCTTTTCATGTATGTATTATCAGTTTTGTTTTGTAATTTCCTCTATTCATTTTAACTTCATAGAAGATGCCTTGATATTCCTAGTAAAAATATATGGAAATGTCTCCTGACTCTGCCATGGAATCATGACTAATAACTGTATTGTTACCACCACTCACACAAAAGTCATTCACTTCATTATTATCCAACCTTAAAATGATATCTTTGTGTGACAGTCATAATTTCACATCTTTCAACTTTATAGCTATGTATACCATTACTTTACTTATCAGCCTTTAAAATGTTTCCCTCTACTGCTTCAATTGCACTACCTAGTGTCATTTTGGAAAGGCAGACCTGACTTCGACTTCTGCTGGATAGTAGAAATTTTTAAACAAGCTTTGGAGAGTCACGGAAAAGGAGGAGGCTGGTTTTTTTAAATGAGGAGAGACACAGCAGTCAGGAAAGGTATTCCCACTGCCAAGAGTACAGTGTCTCAGGCTGTTTTTCAGAATGCTTTCACCTTTCCCCCATGGCAGGGGGGTTGTAACCAGATGACTTTTAAGGCCCCTTCCAGCCCAAAGCACTCTGTGATTCTATGAAATGTCTGTGTTTAAGCTTCTGTCCACAGACTTTTGAAAGTTTAACTTCATAGAAACATCACACACAGAACGCAGAAAATGTCCTTCCTAGAGACTTTGCTCTGGGATAAAAGGCAAAAGGTTGCACCTGCATTTGGAGTGACCCTTTCCTGTCCTCTTTCCTTCCTTAATTCACATCTACGTCACCTAAAAGGAACTAATACAAGACCAAGATGGTGCATCAAGCTGATAATTCACCATCCCTTTTCTTGCCACAATCGATGTTGATCTAGCATTGATTCCCCTCAGCATTCAGAGAGCAGAACAGCACCCGTGCCTTCCCCATACCTCTGTCCTTGAAGGCCCTGGGGCTGCCCACACATCTCTGGGAACCCTCAGGCTGCTGGCAGAGTCTCCCAGACCCTGAGACATGGATAGACTGTCCCAGCTTCTCTTACATTTTCTTAAAATTTCCTCTTGTTCAGTTAATAGGCAGCTGCAAGTAAACCACCTCTAAAGAAAAAGCTCAGAGGTTCAGATCTGCTTTTCCAAAATGACACTAGGTAATGCAACTGAAGCAGTACAGGGAAACATTTTAAATGCTCAAAGTAATGGCACACATAGCTATAAAGTTAAAAAGAAATCAAATATTCTTACACAGAAAAAGCCCCACATCTCTGAATTTCTCCACCTGACCCCAGGACAAGACAACTGCTTCACTACCAAGAGAGCAATTAAAACCAAGAAAACCATGCTACTTGACACAAAAATAGTCCTGCAAATAGTGAGGTGATACAGTGACTTCAGACACTTAATTTTTCTTTCAATTTTTGCTGTACTGCCTGCTTAAGTGTTTCTATTGAGATGTGTACCAAGGGAACATTTAATAGACCTGCACGTAGATGGATGTAGGTTTTCATTCACCTTCAAGGTTATTTTCATAAAAGCCTTACATTTCCCCCTTTTATCACAAAGCTGCAGAGTACTTCAAGTCCTTCATCTGCAGCTTAGGAGTTACAACACAATTGCCAAGACAGGAAACGATAAACCATCTCTACTTAGGAACATCATCATCCTCCCCTCCCCTCCTTAAACTGGGAGAATATTACAAATTAGTCATTATGGAAAGCGCTCAGCAAGCCAAGTGCTGCACTCTATGCAATTTGGGAGCTTATTTTCCTCTCAGAATAATAAATTAGCGACAACCCATAGTTCTTCAGTTTAATCTGAACAATTATGTTTCTATTAGAGAGATGTCAATTTCCCTGTATCTTTCCTCTTAACCTCTTCTAATTACCTCCCATTCCATGTTTCCTAACTCTCTGTGCAGAAAAGCTCTGCTCACATGGTAACCTGTGAGTGTGTTAGCAGTCCAGGGTGCTCAGGGATGCAGAGCTCCAAACGGGCAATATTTTCCATCTACTGAGGCAGCCCCTGCTCCCCACAAGAGTCTGCCAAAGTACATTTTCAAACACTAGCATTAGTTTAAAAGGTTCTGAGAACCCAAACAAAGAAGGGCTCACGGGATCACAGCTAGCTCTGTGTCTCTTTTCTCTCATCCCAACAGCCCTGGGAATGGCAGTGGTTGGGCTGAGACGCCCAACACAGTCACTGCTGATGGGGATGACTCCAGAGAGAAAAAAACAGCTACCATGGAATGGGAGGAAGGGACCACAACTGCTTAGCACAGAAAAGCCGCAGCCAGAAAATTGCATTTTTTAATCTGCGTTTTCCACAGTAAAAAAGGAAAACAAAGGCTCCCAGACCTTCCTGAGAGCACACAGACTCCCTTCTCACCAACTCCAGCAAGCCAACCCAGCAGCACGGGAGGAGACAATGTTCTCCTCAGAGGAAAGAAAAATAGGCCCTAGAGCCTCAGCCCCCTCACAGCGATACTTTACACTTGGTAAATATTGCTAACCTTTTGCCTAGACGTTTCAAAAACAAGCAAACACAAAAATCACACAAAAACCCCACAAAAACGCCAAAAAGCTTCCCGAAGGCAGTACTCACCCTTCCCGGTCACCTGCCCACAGCAGCCCTCACAAAGGAGCTCTCCCGCCCTTTTCTGTCCTCCCCAATCAGCAGCACTAATTACCTGACGAGCTGCAGCTGTTTCCCACACCACCCTTTCAGCCAGCAGCACCAACCCAAATTGTACCGACAGGTTCGGAATAACTTCATCGTCAGGAGAATTGATTGCACCTGTTGCATCGCTGCTCTCTCTCCTCAAAGTCACTTTAATATTCGTGCATGTAGCCGGGCGTGTGGTGTGGCAGAACACATATTATTACTTCAAAATACACTCATAAGCCCAATATATTGGCCCAGGCCCTAACTGCATATCCCCTCAGCAACAGAGTAAGGAGATCACCTGTGTCAACCCCTGCTAATTTGGAGGCAGCTGTAACAAATCTCCGCTGATGAGGAAGAACTTGAAGTGTAGCAAGTTTTTCCTCCCTCTTCACTTGATCACTTCATCTAATTATTCAGTCATTGTAGGAAACGGCGTGTTGATTGTCACTTTTAACCCTGTCTTTAAGCTTAATCCTGCTCTCAGCATTGTTAATTCTCGTTGTTTTATCTGTTGTCTCTGTTATGGGCTGTTAAAGGCCTTAAGCACATTTCTCTTTCCCCATATTTGACAGGTCCTGACTTTAAGGCCTCCTGAGAAATTGGTTTGGGGGCACCTCTTTGAGCAAGGCTTTTCTAGAATGCAAAGCCCTAGAAGAAATGGGGAAGGTACCGTGCTGACCTTAGAGCTCTGCAGCATTCAGATGCAACCAGTGCTCAGCCTCTCGCCCAGCTCAGTGCTCAGCTCCATTTAAGGAGTTTTTTTGTGAAATTGCTTTCAAAACGCAATGATCATTGCTGAGACTGAGAAGTGCAGTTCTAGTTTTCGATCAAGATTTTATTCTGCTCAGCACTGGGCTTGATCCAGCAGCCTGTGGATTCTTGTTCTAAGCAATCTTTCTGTTGAACAGAATGTGAGTTCAAAAAAAAAAACCTTTACTCTTCAGCATTTTATCCCAGATTTGCTGTCCTGCACACCCACTGGGATAAACAGCAATTACACTGGATTATTTTGAATGGAACCTCACCAGTCCAACATCTTCACTAATGAGGGTCATGATATAGCCCTTCTGGCAATTGGCAGCTCAGCTAAAAGTTATTGCTGTCACTCATGGTAATTATCCATAAGAATTTGAAAAGGAAACAATTACTGCTGTACCAAACCACTCAGTGGCTCCCTGATTTTAAATTCCACTGCAGTTACATTATTTTGACATATGTCAAGTGACACATCAGAACAGAAAAAGCACATTTAAAGCTGAAAAGTAAGTTTTCATTCTTTATATCTGATTTCTGTATCTCTGAAGAAAATTAAAGCTTTATCCTTGATTTCTAGCTCTAGTTACATTAAAACAATCAGTGGAATCTAGTTGCCTTTTTGCTTTCTCAACTGCAGCTACACATAGCCTTGAGTCAGAAGATACATTCAGTCAAAAGGACAAAACTATTCAGTTTGAGATACTATGCCACTAATCAGCATCTGTAATAATATGATTCTAATTCTTGCAAAGATTTTTGCAAAGAAATTAGCAGACAAATAGATCAATTTAAATTAATATATGTGTGTATGATAGTGTTCAACCAAAAATTGGAAAAGAAGGAATGGCAAATCAACACATAAAAAAAAAATCTGCTTATTATAAGGCTGTGGTTTGGTCGGTTGTTTTTCTCAAGTTGCCTTCTGCAGGAGGACAGCATTATTATCTCAGATTTTGCCTGCACAAACTGGGCTCTAGAGGGATGCTTGTGCATGATTCAGACAGGGAAACTAGATCCAGAATGAACTCAGGCATAGCATATGTAGCTGAATGATTTCTGTAAGGATCTCAGGAGTTCCTCTGCTTCCTCCAGCTTATCAGAGATCTCTCTGGTGCCTGAAACTGTCAAAGTAGCAGCATCAATGAGGGGAAAGGAGAGAAACCACCACAATTGTTCTGTGGGACTCCAGAATCCCACTGCACTCTTCGTGCACCTGGGGGACAGCAGTGTGGAATCAGCTGGGAGCTGTAAGAGTTGTGTCACTGCAGCCACACAAATCTCTCCTTAGCAAAACAAAACTGCTGTGTGCACTCACCAGCCTGCAAACCCCCTCCACACTGCTCACACAGCAGATTTCTGGGGAATAACAGCCCAAAAATTCAGCATCAGATCTAAAGGTTGACAAAAAAACAGATCAGAAGAACAACAAACCCACTGACCAGAGCTGAACTTGGTGCAAGGTACAAGGCAATCTCTTGATTTTCATCTCAACATTTCTGGATCTGCACATAAACAATGAATTCCTGGCTCTTGGGATTTTTGTTACCTAATCAACAAATGCACATCTGGAGCATCATGTTAAAATTTTTTTTTTTTTTTTTTTTTTTTTTTTTTTTTGTGATCCCCTTTGGTTTTTTTTTTTTTNTGAGATCCTCTGTGGTTTTTATTTTATTTCTCTTTAATATCACTCTTCCTATTTTTCTTAATTACGTGTAGAAACCAGATAAACAGAAACCAAGTACATTTTCACCTGGAAGAAGGTGAGCTATTAAAGCCTCCAGGACTCTGAAAGAGACAGTATTTAAATGAAAACTATCCTCCAGAATGCAGCCTCTACAAAGGCATCAACAAGTAATCAAATTCTAGCAACTCTGGAAACTTACTGCCCTCTGACTTTGAGTCTGAATAATTTATTTTCTGTTTGAGCTGCTGCCTGGAATGAAGCATGAACACTGATGGGGCTAGGATGCTATACTGAACACGTGGAAGCTATGGTTTGATGATTCAGCCTTCAAAACATTAAATCTCAGGATAAATTTTCCCTTGCTAGACATACTTACCGACCAGCAAGGTAACACTGTGGAGATGAAATCTAGATAAATAGTACATCAGCACAGGGTAAACCTAAGTGAACCAGGAAAGAAAAATGTTGCTTTAATGAAGAAATTGAAGGAGGGAATTTACTTAGTTCTGATAAAAAATCCTTGCATAATTGTTTACCTGTCTTGTAAGCTCCATACTTTGAGGGGGATTGGTGTAATCAACTCATGTCTGCTGCTGCTTGAAATATAGAGGCAGTATGGTGATTATGCCTTTTCGGTTTCTTTTCAAATCAAACAAACAAACAGCACTTTCAAAACCTAGACTAGTAGGACCTGCCTAGGATGATCGCTGAGCCGAGTGCAGCAGAAAGAACAGTGCTCTTAGGTGTCTCTGCCCCTTCGATTCACCACTGAAGTTCCCAGTCCCTCATCTGAGACATTTCTTTCCTTACCTGGATAGACTGTTAAAACCAGGGTGACACACAGCAGCATTTGCTGAGCTCTGCCAGTCCCCAGCGCTGTGCTGCTAAAGGTCCCTCAGCCCCAACCAACATGTTGAACAATTTTACATCTTGTCAAAGCCCCTATCTGCCTCCAGGCTGTATTTTAGCAATCCATCTCCCTTGCCCTACGTCTAGGTAGTCCAGGGGTGGCACCAAGATGGGTTTCAATGGGTGTTTTTCCAGCAAGGGAAGAGGAGAGGAAAAGAACCAGTGGCTCTGTGCCAGCTGCTTGCCCTCAGGGCTCTGGCAGAGCTGGGACATGACCCCTCCAGTGTGCATTTGCTGCAAGGCTTTGCCTCTGGTGCAGGGTGATGGGAGCCCACATGGAAGACTGCAGCAAGTGAAAAGGGATAAGCTTTTTATCTCTTCAATCTGATTCGCAGAAAGAGGAAACCTGATTAAACCTCCCATTTCAGGGCATGAATAACATCTGACAAAACAGCTCCAGTACAGACTAAGTTGTCCTTGTAAGATCTGCGTTTCTAATCACGCTAAGAAGATGCCAAATAACAGGGAGTCCTCCCAAGAGGCCTGAACTCTTTACTAGGAGTTAAATATGTTGAGATGTGAGGAAAGCAATCTATTAGAAAAACATTAGATTCAGAAGACTGATTTTAATGGGATGTGTTTACTGTGTGAACCAAAGGCAATCCATCAAACCTCTCCTCTGCTGCAAAAAGCAGGAAGTAGATGCGCTAGAGTTCAGGGCTGTGGACAATCCTGCCATCTGAACCGTGTTCACTGCTCTGAACTGGGGTGCTGAGGCACTGAAACACTGCCAACCAACCAAAACCACACACACAGGCCTGGGGACTTAGACAGTAATTGGTGCAGAGGATATAACACTGCTAATATTTTCTCCTTGGGAGCATGCAGCCTCTGAGAGAAAATGAGCATTTGCTGAGCTCTCCCACAGGTGTAAAACAATACTTCCCCCTGCCATTTGGCAAGGTGTTGACAGGTGATTAAGTGACCAATGACCATGGGCTCTCCGTAGAATTAGGTGTCAGGAGCATTTTTTTATTATTTTTTGTAGCAAACTTTCTCCTATTAGCCAGGAGAGGAATATGAGAGGTCTGCAACCCTCCAAAGAACCCCACTTTTCTAAAGTCACTCCATCAAAACTGACTTACATGCCCTCAGCTCCTTGGATGGGACCATTGCTGTGACCATTCTCCCTGTCAATTTGTGAACTTCTGCTTCTGGACCCATCTACTAAAAATTTTCTAAAACACATGAAGCATTCATTACATAAAGCAGTCTTGGCACCCTGGAGACCTAAAACACTGGACCAAAGGATGATGAAAAGAAAATGTCCAAGTGCAAAGCCACTGACTTTTTAAAGAAATGACATTGTGAAAAAAAATCCTCCATTAAAAAAAAAAAGAAGAAGAAGAAAAAGAAAAGTATAGAAGGGTAAGGGGGAACTACATTGAGAGTCCCATGATTAATTGCTATCAATATTTGCATTATTTCTGTAACCACATCTGCTAGTCATGGACAAGGACCTCTTGTGCTCACTATTAATATATTAATTCTGAGGCACATCCGTGCAGTGTTTGACAGCCTCTGTCATTTAACCATAAGGCACTTTGTAGCCTTGCCAAGAGGACAAGCCTTTCCTTATTCCCTCTCATGGGCCCACCAGTGATAACTCTTTGCTCTCCAGGATGTCACAGGAAGTGCTGTGTGTCCCATGGCTAAACCAAGAATTGCAGTGTGACATTTAAAAGGCAGTGGGGACAATGAGGCCATGTAAGAAATCACTGTGATAGTTCCAATGGAATAACATCAGTTCCTGAGGAGAAGCCCACCTCATACTCTTTGGCTTTTTCACATGTTGCTGCAAATGACTTTGCTGCCTCTCTTGCACTTGCTGTAAATAAGAATTCCCCTGAAGTCAGTGGAATTACACAGCTGTAAAACTTGCAAGAGGAAAGACTGTATGGCATAAAACAAAAAGGCAGATAGAACCTTGCATTTTTGACTAAATCAAAAGTTAAATCTATTTTCAGCCCCTGTCAAAAACAAAGAAAAGGGAAGTTTTATCTTGCTGTTTAATGAGAACATATTTCCCATGTCTGCAGTCAGACATGTCTGGTAACTGGCTAACACCATGTCTGTTTGTGGTGTGTGTATATGAACTGCATATTCGTACAAAGGAGGAAGAATTCACCTCTACGTGGCTGTACAGAGGAGTTTTGCTCTGAGAAAAATGCACAGGAGCTGACACCAGAAAACAAGGTGCTGTTCTGGGTTACGGGTCTGAGATCTCTCCTGAGCCCATGTGGTTGCATTCCTCTCTCTTTCCCTGCTCTTGTGCATTTGCATGTGAAGGTGTGTGAAGAGCACAATGCACAAATGACGATATTCTACAGCACATTGATACAATTTGTCTCCTTCAACTCTGGGGAGAGGCAGGAATTTAGATACTACAATACTGTGTGCTATTGATTAGAAATGCAAGGAATAATCTAGTCTGACGTTTTGCTTCATCTCCTCCCCTTTGTGCATGTGGTTATTTTCACCCTGTCATACAAGATTTTGTCACTTAAAAAAGTTGCTGTGGAGGTGTCTCAAAAATATTCAATGAGGGAACAGAATGAGATGTAGGTGTGTATTTAAACCTGGGCCCCAAACATACCCATAATGGCACCAAATAGCGCCAGAAAACAGGAAACAAAAATGACAACCAAAATTAATTCTCTGTGCTGTTTCACAACATCATCCAAAGAGAGTGAAATCCCTGATTCAAAACATGTCTCAGGCCATGGCCTCTCTGAGAAGCTGTCATCAGAAAGAACAAAGAATCAGCACATATTTCTTGAGTGGAAACTCCCTCAACACATTTCTTGAAGCATGGAATTACTTTAAAAGTTCAAGAAAGATTTTCCTGGTATCACCCTTAATCTATATAACCCCAATGTCTTATAATGTCCTATTGATGTCTGAATAAGAGCAGCTTAGTCACATATCAACTTTTCCTTATGCTGTGTGTATAATTTTATCTGCAGGTAAAGAGCAGCTGAAAGCTTTGAGCTTTATATCCAGGAGATCTGTAAAAAAACCCCACCAATTTTAAGAGAGTTCTCCAATGAGAAAACAACCCTGGTTTGTTTTCTCCTGAGCATTTTCCAGCCCTTTCCTGGATATAGACTATGTTTGAGACATTAGTGCTGACAAGACTGAAAAGTAATAGTCACTGGGTTTAACTTACTGTAAGGTATTTCCACCCACCACTGAGACAGCAGCACTGCAGACTTCAAAGAACAGAGCAGACGTGCACAGCAGTATTAAACCAATTATCAGGATCATTGTTGACTTTCTCTTCCCACACAGTTTGTCTTTCTAATTACAACTACAAATACACAACCTAGGTGACCCATTCCCCATCTATATTCACCAAACACTGAGAAATCCCCAGTGCAGTGCCAGATGCAATCAGGTGGTGGTTAACACCAGGCCTCTTTGGAGAATAGCCATCTACTCTGAACACATATTAATTAAATCCAAAGATACTTCTGGGAGGCATTTCATTTTCCTGAGTCTACATAACCTCATCTAATGTCTGGGAGCATCACTTTTCCCACTGTGACTTGCTGTGCTTAACACAACCCTGGGCAGCTATTTGAGGGCAGAGGACACAGCTCTGGTGCTCTGCCTGTTGCATATTTGTTTGCACTCACAAAAAAGTGCTGTTCTTACTTACCTGTGCAACTTATTGGATGTGTCATGACCTGCTCAAAGCTCAGGACAAAAGGGGTTCTGGCATCTGCTTTGGAATTTGTACTCTTTCAAGCCAAAGGGATGAGGAGACCGTCACTGGCCTCCAGCTCCCTTCTGCCACTTCCACAGCAGTGGGTGAGATTTTCTAGAGACCATCTGACACCCCCTGGGAAATATATGCTTATTTAAAACAGTCTGCTCAGTCTGAGTAGTGAATTGGGAGGGGAAAGGGTGTTTGCCTCTATATTTTGCTTGTTTGTTTGTTTGCCATTCTTAACTGCGCACATTTGCATAAAAGAAGGAATGTTGTATCATCTCCTCCCAGAGATTATTCCCCATCCGAATCTGTTGATGACAGCTTAATCATTTCCACAGCAACAGAGATCATGACATCAAACAGGGTGTAAGCAGCAGGAACAGATGATCTCTCAGGAAACAGAGGTCCTCTTCCATGTACATAAATACTCTGAAAAACAAGAGAGAAAGAGAAATACAGAGAATATCTGCCACAAGAAATGTTGTTCTAAGAGTTTAGAAACTGTCCATTTTTTCTTTCATTGTCTGTCTACTGCTGCTTAACAGTACAAAAGTACATGATGTTCTATGGTTTTAAACAGTATTAAATGACAGACCTAGCATTAGGGACAGACAGCTTCCTTGGTCAGAGCTGGAAAGGCAAATTTACCTGCAGTTCCTTTGCCAGTCCATGCTATAGGTGGTTGCAAAGCAATCCTTCTTGGTCTGTTTGGTAACTTGGGCTCATTTTGTTCTAAATAGGGAAAATAGAATCTTGACCATAAGCCCTTCATTTCATTAATTTCAGGTGCTTTTACTTTGACAATACCCCTTTTTTTTGATAAAACAAAAAATAACATATGTTCTTACTAGGGAGGCCCTTTTGTGTAACATTTCTGAACAAGGACCTCAAAATCTGACCTTTCAGTTCCTTCAGCAAGTGACTAACACGCCACAGCACAGCTTGCAAGGAGCAGAGCTGAGCTCCTTGGCTCCAGAGCACGTGCTGAGGATCAGAGCACGGGTACCTGGTTCCCATGCTGAGCACAGGTGACTCCGTGCTCGTTCTAGGAATTGCAGATCCCTCTCCTGCCCTCTGTGCCTGCAGGGCAGTGCCCTGTGGTGGTGCAGACTGCTTGTCCACCTCCTGCAGCTCCCCAGCCTAACTGAGCTGTACAAGTGCATGGAAACAGCTGCGTTTGCTGAGTGCTTTGGGACAAATCGCAAATGACTGTTTAGTTCAGGGATGGCCAATTACATGCAGCTCAGAATGATTTAATCTTACCTACCATGCCAAGCCCTGCTGTGGCTCAGGGCCACGTGGAGATTGGTGTGACTCACTGGAGCTAGGGACAGGCGAACGGTCACGCCAGACTGATGACATCAACCCTGCAGGTGGTAAAATTGCTGAGGAAACGAATATCTGACACAGGAATAAACTTAGTAAAACTGCCAGAAGAATAGATTATCGATCACCCTGCCTCCTGTTTGAAAATTAATGCTACCGCGAGACGGAGAGCAATGCTGCTGCCTTTCCGAGTGAATAAATCTGACGGAGGCAGGAGCTGCTAAACTGAAGAGCTGTGGCCCTCCAGTGAGAGCTGGCGGTAATGCGGGCGGGCAGCAGCGATGCTGGGCTCAGCCTGAGCAGGGACGTGACACAAGAGGCGCACGGAGCTGAGGAGTCAGGAGCACAGCTCCAAAGCGGCTTTGGAAGGAGCGGGCTCCCGGGACACCCACTAAGCCCTGTCATGGTTAAAGTCTTTCACTAACTTGCAAGGTGACAGGATTTCCAGCAGGGCTTCTGCCTTTGAGCCAGCCTCCTTTATCATTGCACATAGTCAGCTCACGTAGTGCAAACCTGGGCACAAACGAAATCCATCTCGTTTTTCCCAGTCTGGATGGTTATGGACTTCGGGTAGATTTTGGCTGAAAAGCCAGTGGTAAGATTAGCACAGCAATATCTGCACCTGTCGAGGTCAAATGCAACAGTGACACCTCCAGCCCCTGGCTGGCAGTCACAAGGGAGCTCAAGACTGTACAGCAAGCTTGAGGCAAAGGTGGAAAACATCATTGTCTCACTAACTAGAATGAGCCACCCTGCAAAAACTGGGGGTTGACTCTAGAGTTTAGGTCTTCAAAACAGCATACAATCTCTTCCCCAAAGCATTGGAGAGGACCAGCCACACCTTTTCATGAGTTTCACCACGAGCATTCACATTTTCAAATCTTATTCTGGTGGAATGGGATGCTCACATGGGAGATGTGAGCGTCACAACCGACTGCAGTTCCTGTGGAAAACATACAAAATGTGGTTATATATAGTTTATAGCAAAGGATCACAACTTTTTTTCCTAATCATTACTTTATACAAACTCCACAATGATTTCGGGATTCTGGCTCATGAATTTTGAAATGCTTTAAGCTGGACATATTCCCTGGTGACTGCTTGAGTGCCCAAAAGGATGTAAATCTGCCAGTTTTTATTGCTGGCTACACACAAATTCAGGTCATTTATCAAAGAGCACTGCACACTCGCACCCAGGAGGCTGCCCTATCATCTCTCTGGCAGGATGGACTAGGGGAGCCTCACATAACTCTTCACTCACAGTTATCCTGTTGCAAGGAGCTAAATCTCCTTTGTATCGATTGGTAGTATTTTTAAAAAGGAAAATTTGGGATGCCTGAAACTATATGCAAAGCCAGATACAAATCTTTGATTTGAATGGGCAAGACAAATCTTTCTGTGATAATTCTTTTTTCTGCAATTCAGGTTTCAGCATTTTTTACTCTGATCTTTCCCTTGTGCAAATGTTTTTCCTGTTAGAAAGTATCTTTTGGAATGGCCTGTATATACCAGCATAAACTCACTCAGGAGGGTTTTAGTAAGAACAAAATATCCAAATTGCCCTTCCAGTGAGCCTTCAAAGGACTTTTCCTTTGTTTGTACATAGACTTCAGGCAAACACTGTGAACGTTTTATGCAAAACCAATCACTTGGTAACCAAAAGAAAGATGTGATGTGCAGCACAATTTCCCTATTATTGTTACTCTAGTCATGGAATCATAGAGCGGTTTAGCTTAGAAAAGACCTTTAAAGTGATCAAGTCCAACCACTAACCTGGCACTGCCAAGTCCATCCCTAAATCATGTCCCTAAGTGCTACATCTACATGTCTTTAAGTACCTCCAGGGAGGGTGACTCAACTGCTTCCCTCAGCGGTCTGTTCCAATACTTGACAGCCCATTGAGAGGAGAATTTTTTCCCAATATCCACTGTCATCACAGCTCCTCCCAGCACACTTTTCACCTTGCCTCTAAATTTCCGAGAATCGACATAATTAGCTACACTGAACAAAGACCCTCTGACCTGTGTAAACAGACACAGCTATAAAGCTTTCTAGTTTCTTAATCAGTGCTGCATCTGTGCCAGACAAAAGATTTAGTTGACTGAGATACATTCCTCTGCAGAGAATCAGATTTTCTGCATTTCAGTGGTGGAGTAAGTGGTTTGCTGTAGCACCTTGCTGAATAGCATGGCATTCCTTTGCCAAAAGACCTTTATTTTGGTTATCTACACACTTAGAAGAAATAATGTCTTACTCTGCACTGCTACATTGGAAGAATTGTAAAGCTCACAGCAAGCCTTAGGTGTGAAAAAGCTGTGGGCCAACATATCAAATATATCTCATTATTGGTAAATTGCCTGGTTTTAAATATTTGAGACAATATTTTTTACCTCTTTCCCAGCTGTAGAAGTCTCTTCCTGAAAGAATTGACATTGTGTTATACCTGTGGTCAAAACCTTAAGTGCAAATGTGCACTGCTGCCAGTGGCACAACTTTCCCATGTCATTCCCAGGAACAGCTGACCTCTGGGAAAGCAGCAAAGCAAGTCCAGTGTGTCTGATTTCAAGAACAGGAGGGATGCAGATTTTCAATGAGATGTGTTTTGGCAGTGGAATGAGATGGACACTGTCTAGTGATCAAACTAAAGCACTGAAAGTGGGAAGATGGGCTAAGTCTCATCCCTGACAGAGAAAAAAGAGGAGGAAAACAGTGAAAATTCTCACTGCTTCTACTCCCAAAATGAACCAGAGAATGTTGATTGACCTCAGTGAAGGTAACTAGAGTGTGACAGTAGTGGCCTATGTGGAAAGCAGCAGAGCCAAAGAGGATGTATAAACATCACTGAAGAGCAGAACTCTGCAAAGAAATTTTCTCTGCTCTTAGTTTATCAGTGTGTCACTTCCCATTTAGTGCCAATGAGAGCACCAAGGACACTCCCCCCACTTCCTCATTTCCATGGCACTGGAGAAGTAATTCAGGTGTCAAAGTATTACTTGGAAGAACTGCTTAAGAAAAGGGAAAAAAGAACCAGATTTCCCAGAGAAACAATGTCTTCACTTAGGTTAACTTAAATTTACATAATAAATCTACTTCATTTGTCTTTATTGAGCATCTTGGTCTGGAGCTACGGATCTATAAATAGCTTTATAGTGCTGTCAGTTTGTTACAGCTCATGTAGCAAAACTCTTTCAAAAACAGCAGTTAATTCTTCCTCCCTGGAAGGTTTCTTTTTCAAGTGAAAAAGGCAGCCCATCCATGTGGCTGCAAATGAGGAGCTGAAATGTGTTTTCATTATTAAATGGCACCAGCTGAAAGATTTTCTGCCTTTTACTGTCTCTCGAGTCTCCCTGAGGTCACCCATCTCAGAGGACGCCTGCACACAAAGACAGCTTCAAAAAGCTATTTCTCATCTGCCATCCCCCTGTTCTGCACAGCAGGGAGGGATGTTTGGAACTCCTGGGCACTGGCTCCTGGCTCTGCCAGGGTAAGGCAGGAGTGAGGCCATGCAGGCTCGTGTGAGAGGGAAGGAGAGCCCCTGGCTGGGTCAGCCTTGCAGGTGCTCCCCCAGAGCCCTTTGGCCTCACAGCTCCTCAACATGAGCCAGGGCTTGGGAGCTGCAAAAGGAGGCTGTTTGGCATGGGAACCAAAATCCCTGCCATGCTGCAAACCCTCCCGTGCCTCAGATGGTGTGTTACACACAGATCAATTCCCAAACCATGTTGCTTCTCAAAGCCAGTCTCATGGAGAGCTGGTGCTCCCAAAATACTTGCACCATATCTTCTAGTGGCTCAGTCTGATGCACTAGGTGTTTCCAAAAACAGAAATGCTGGATCAAAGTGCCAAAGGGAAGAAAACACATAGTATTCCCCTTCTATTAATCTCACAGACATGAGAAACTATCAAACAGTGTCGACACCTCAGGAAGATGTCAGCTGAGTTTCAAACCCTGCCCTACGATGATTTGAATGAGAATGAAATACTGACAGTAAGCAACAGATGCCTTTGCCTCTTCTTAGATTGACTTTAGTGTGAATTTCAAACTCAAGAAAGCTGAAACTTCAATGAAACTTAGACATAAAAAGCATTACCTAAGACTTGTCCCTCCTTATGTCTTTTATAAGCACTGTCACAAAAGACTTGCATGACAGCCTAAAGCAGGGAAGAAAAGAGTGGATGTAATCAGCCAGGCTCTGCCTCGTCTGAAGTTTGTTAACAGGCATGGTTTCTGTGAAACAAGGAAAGACAGGATGCAATAACACATGCAAAAGTAAGTCACAGGCTTTCCTGTCACATGCAAGTGCTTCTTTTTGGAAACTTCATGGGACACTAGCATGTAAAGGCTGGGGAAAACAGAATTTTCTTAAGGATTTTTTTTGTTTTTAAATCTGACTTTTCTTCTTGGACTGAGCAAATCAAGTACAATCATTGCCAGAGAAGCTTGCAGCCCAGCTGAACCGTGCATTTGAATCTCACCAGCTTCCTTGCTCCTGTTTAAATGCTGAGGAGGAAATCCTGCTGCAGAAGAAGTATCTGCAATCCCCATTGCTCCTGGTTAGTGGTGTCTACACATCCTCAGGGCTTCTTTATCCGCTGTCTCTGAGATCAGGCAAACAGCGCATCAGAATTTTGGGACTGCTGAGCCTGGAGCTCGGAGTGGTGACACCAGGATGGTTATGAGATGATTTCTGACATAATGACAGATAAATATGAAGTAAAAGGTTAAAAATAGCTCGTGTGATAGCTAAAGTAGAACCATTTCAAATGCATGAGATTCCTGCCATCCCAAGGAGCAGCTGGCACACTCTGCTGTGCCTGTGCTCATATTCACCTCACAAAACACCAGGGGCAGCACTTGGATCAGTGACATTTGAGCAGGGATACCTCAGTCTATTTGCTACAGGATCAGTCTCCTGGAATCAGCTCTCGCTACAAAAAACCCAAACCAAAAACCTGCATTTTACAGGGTGTTTTTGGGACTCTTACAGAGGTAGTTGAACTATGGAAAATACTTCTATAACTTTTTGCATAAATAGATTTAATTGCCAGCAGTGGTGAAATCTCCATTGCTCTAGCAATGACTACTGCTTGATCCTTGATGTCTTTATCCACATACCCCACATCAAGTTTAGTGGAAGCGTGATGCAGGGAACAGATTTTCAAGGATTTGTTGAACTCTCTTTGTCACGACTTACATGAGCTAAATGTCAGTACTGACTGCCATCCCTGAATATTCCTTGGCTCCTTAGATGATAACCATCTTTATCTGAGATTGCCATGCACACTCCCCCTCTGCATGTCCCTTACACACACTCACAGCTGCAACTACAATCAGTGCTCCAGCAAACAGCCACTCGAATAGGAGTTAAATATAAGTTCTCCATCCTCCTTCATCACCTTGCAAGGTATGAACTGATATTCAGAGTCAGGCAAGCACACCAACAACATTTACATGGGATTTCATTCCCCATCAAGCCTGTCTCAGCTTCCCTGGCTGTTTTGATTACCAGTGACCAGAGGAAAGAAAAGGGCAGGATGGGAGAGTTTCCATCAGTAGCAGGCACATAACAGGAATACAGATTCTTACTTTGTCTCCCTTAGAAGATAAAGGATTTGCTGGGCTGGATTTTCATCTCCTTTCCCTTTGCATTTGGAGTGACAGTTATTTGATCCTGTGTGTCATGTCAATAATTTGGACAAACTAATGCACACTGCTTGGACGATATTTAGAGCAGGAACACTGGCTAGACTATTATGAGTTAATGCATTTTCTTAGCAATAGTAATGTCTATTTTAGCTTGGAGGAGTTGCTTGGCTTTTTTTTTTGTGTAGGCATCTTATTGCAAGTCCCTAGGAAAAGTACTTGATCAGGTATCCATACACCAGATGATTCAATCTCTGCACAAATATGGAAAGACCTTGTTATACTCATTAGAGGCCAATTCATGCTTCCATATCTGCTGTTTTTCATCAACAACACACTTCACTCTGCCAATTCACAGACAAGTCAAACACGGCAGCTATAGTGTAAGGATAGAAAGAAATCACAAAATTAATACAATAATTTTCCACTACCTACTGAATTTTATGCAACCCCAAACACCTCGAGGAAGGGGCACTTTGTCCATACATATCTCAGAGCATTAGGCAGCTAATGTCAGCTCCAGTTCTATCTATTACACTACAGCTGTGCCCATTAACTACCATCCACAAATGCCATGAATCCTATTCTTTAGGCACTTATCTGCCAGGAGCATGAAGAGAACTCACTTCCCCAGAACAGCACAAGACAATAATCACTGCTGGAAGCAAATGTAGAAGGGAAAGATGTTACAGATCATTGGCTGTCTCCTGAGCCATCCCTACAAGGATTTCTTGGTAGGAGGAACAATAGAGGAAGCACAGATTAAAACAGTCAGGGACTGCACTTGTCCAGAATTAAGAGGATGCAGATAAGGACCAGGGCTTTCTCCTTTTACAGGGTGAGTGCAGACTGGTGGAGTTTTGAAAATGTCTGCTGGAAAGGACAGAACTATTGATCTGTATTCAAGGGGAGGGCTATGCTGGTGGGAAGGGAAAGGGTGGCTAAAAATATAGCAGTGATTCCATTTTTCAGTCAGAAGGGAAAAAAGAGAAAATGTCTGTTCCTATTTTACTCAGCAAATCAAAGCCTTTGTGATTTGTAATCAGAACAATAGACCTTGTTTCTAATCTGCCCAATTCCTCACTTGCTGTAAGCCTACACCTGATCTGTCAGCAGCAGGGGTGAAAATGATTGATCTGTGACTTTGTTGGCATAATAAATGCTAGTGTACATGGAAGAGGATCATGCTTAGCATTGGCTACCAGCTATATGGGCTATCAAATCATACCACCTATGTACATGACTATAAACACAGATGGTTTGTTATCTTCTGTCTCCTGCTTGCAACCTCTGACTGTCTGCAAGGGCTTGTGAGGAAATAAGAGAGGCTGTGAGTCTTGGTGAGAGGAAGGGAGGGAGACCAGCACAGACACAACTTTACCATTTGATATTCTTGGTGCTTTTCGTTCCTTTTTTTCTGTACATGCTTTCAAGAGCTGTGCATTTCCCTTCTGTGCCTCTGCCACAAGTACACAACCAGCCTTAAAAAGAGAGGAATTCAATTTTCTTTGAGCAACAAAATATTTTCAGTCCTAAAGAACAGCCTATATTCTTGTCTGAACCTTCAACAACCTCCCTTCCTTTTCACTACTTTCTTCCTCTTCCCTGCCATCCCTTCTCCTTTCTGACCCTCCACCTCTTCTGTCTTGGAGGTAAAAAAAAAAGGACAGGACTCCCTTTAAAGGCCATTCTCAGTCAGAAGAACATGCATTTCATCAAGACTCAATGCTGTTCATATTTCCACAAAAACCTCTAAATGCAATAAAAGCAGAGCAAAAAAGGACACATATTTCCTATTTCTATTTAAAAGATGAAAGCAGAAAACAGCTCAAAATTAACTCCCCGGCTCCCCTTCAAGATGAGTGTTTTTAAACAACCCGAAGCATAACAGCAGTAATAACAGAGAGCTGCCATTGTTTCAAACCTTGTATTTCCCTCGCTCTTCTTTTATTCTTTTCCTTTGTGTTTTGGCAGCTGTGAATAATTCTGCACCCTGGAATTGTTCTGCAGGCTATTAATGTCTGTGACCTTTTGCATCGACAACAGCTCTACTTTCCAGTCACTTCTGGAAGTGCTACCTAATATGAATTTAACATTACTGAGGCAACCTCCTACACACACACACAGAGCCCTTTTTGAGACATGCAGAAGTGTGCTTCATCCCATCCATACACAAAAAATTTTTAAAAAAAAATCCCTTCATTAGAGAGGGATCTGCCTTGTAAATAGCTGTGTTTCATGGCAACAGCAACAACCACCTCTATTGCAACCTCCCAAAGTCCTCCTGGGGAAATAAAAGGATTGATATTAGAGTGGGATGATTTCATTATACAAGGGAAATAAGATCTCATTAAGTCTGAGCCATTATGGGGCTCTCCTTTGAGTTAGCTCTGCTGCTGCTTTTACTTTTTAAGAGTGTGTGAAGAACCTATATGTGATCAAACAGGTATCAAGAGCATTCTCCAAATCTATCATCACATGCATGCATACATCAAGAAGGCCTCTCATTCTTTTTAGATTCATTTCATCAAAGAGGACAAGAACTGGAGTTTAGTTCCCAACAGCACAGAGCTGCTGCAAGAGTCTCCCATGATGAAAACAAATAGCAGGTGTCCTCTTGCAAAATAAAGTAAGTGGTAAGCAGATATACAGGATGAAAGGGCTCAAAACACAGGTGCTTTTAGAAAAAGTTTAAAATTCCATGCCATTTTCCACTTAGGAGCCAAAGATTGGCCAAAAGGATTTGCAGAAAGCTGGTTTTTTAAGCAGGTTAAGAATTGTCTCAACAGGTCAAGAATTACCCAGCTTAACTCCTGACTGTGATTTATGCTCTTTAGAAATCAAAGTTAAGATAATAGGTGTTGCTTCTCCAGTTAAAATGATGAGTGAGATGTTAAAACAGGCTGGAGAAATGTGCTGGACTCCAGCAAAGCCTAAAACCAGACATGACTGTTGCAGAGCAGTAAGTGCCTGTGTAAGCTTTCCTTGGAAAAGAACAGATCAAGGAACTCCAGCTATGTCCCTTGCCAGCTGACATCAGACATTAACTTCTCTGACAAAATTTTTGGTGTCTCTGTTTCTCTTAGTTCAGGCTTGTCATTTTTTTTCCAGTCACACAGACCAATGAGCATGGCCTTCTGGAAAATTTCCCCTGAAATCCATTTGTCAGGGAAAAATGAGTTCCTGACATAACAAAACATTTCAAGACATTTGTCTTTCTCGTGGTATGTATTACATGTTCCTAAAAATCTGTTCAATTAAATTCTTTCTAGATGAAGCTCTTCACATTCTCTGTTGAGGAGCTGACAATTTGTAAGGCAAATTAAGATAAAAAATGTTCTGGCCTGGTTTGTGTTTACATTTTTCTTAGAAAAATCCCTCATCACACAGTCCTGCAACAAATTGCCTGGCTGATCAGGGGACCACAGTACCAGGGAAAGCAGACATGATGACTTCCTGGGAAAAAAAACCAAAAACCCAACAGAATTGCTCCTTCCTATATTAAAGTCTTTTTCAGCTGGGAATAAGGGGCATGGGGGAACATTATACATGTAGGGGAACATTTCAGGATTCCTGAGAAATCCCAAGCTCTTGGGAATGAGTGATCTTCTCAGAAACCCATCTTCCAAAGCGGAACATGACTGGTATTTCTCACTCTGTCTATATAATACATTGCACAATGCTGAACCTTCATCAGGAAGTCGTTATAGCGCAAACTGTGACTAATATTACCCAGAACTGCTGTTTTTAAATGACTCAGCTCCTTCCAATCGCTCACTGCGGAGACCACTTCACTGTGTAGTCAGTGATTTGAGATGAGCCCAGGTAAGGAGCTGCTGCTCACTGAGAGCTGCTCGTGAGTCCCATTCCAGCTCCTGGGAACAAACACCACAGTTCTTGAAATCACCACCACAACCAGCTTGTCCTCTGTCGTGTTATACCTGACAGGGAAAGCCTGGACAGCTCTGGAGCTGGAACCTCAGAAATATCAATCCATATGGCTCGGTGTGCACTGCTTTGGCACAGCAGCGTGGGGATATCAGCACATCTGCTGTCTGGATTACACTTGGTTTAGAAAGAGAATCACAGCTCTCTGTTGATGTATTCCTGAGAAATAACACACAGGGAAAAAGGAAAAAAAAAAACCTTAAAAATGTAAATTTGTTTTTCTGTATCCAATATGTTCTTGTCTCTTGTCTAAGAGGCCCATCTGGTCTAAAAACATGCAGCACCTGTTTAAATTTTTATGTATTTATGCTTGAAGTGCTAAATATTTCTTGTTGTAAAAATAAGTCGTGGATAATAGAGGGATTTTTTTTTCAAATATGCTTGCATGTTGATGTATCCCTGACTTTAATGTACACACATATGCTGGATTCTTCAATGAAATGGTTTTCACACAAAGTTGGGCATGCTGGACAGAGGAGAGAAAACAAAAAGATCAAAAAATGCTCGAAGGACTATCCCAAACAAGGGCTAGATCTCTTGGGTTGTTTTTCAGTGCTCTACTTTTAACTGTCGGAGAAGTTCAGCAGAACATAAGACCTGACTTCTACACTTCAGAATAAAAGAATGGGAAAGAACAGATGGTGTTGAGGTCAGTGGCATAACATCCTGGGTTATAGAAACAAACTCCATCCACACCCTAAAGTCTGTTATTAGCAGGCCACCAGTGCAAACCTGCCCATTTCCTAGCTGGCTGAATAAATAGCTTATGAGTCAATTATCTCTTTTCAAAATTCAGCATGAAATGCTACTATGATGCATATGATTTGTGCTTTAAGGTCCCAAAGCACTAGAATAAAACACAATTGGAGTTTTAATGATTACACAATTGCAATGATTGCATTAGAAATGAGATGTAAAGTCTATAAAATCTGACAGGGGACATGAAGATACTGCCCATGGTTGGGAACAGGCTCAGGCTCCTACTTTAATCTCTACAGATTGGGAGATCCTAATCCTCTACAGAATTTTGCTGTAAATTAACGTGATTCCTACAGTCAGAAACACACCTGACCTGTGTGCTCAGAGGAAGGGATGAGAAGACCCTTCCCACATGGACTTACAGGTCTTCTGCTGCTTCCCAGAGGGAGAATCAACTAGTTAATCTGCTCTATTTCTAGCAGAAAAAGTTTTCCATTTACTCCTCAGGTAATGCTTTACAAAGTTAAGTCAGTCAGAGTACATGAAAGACCCAGAAGCTGGAAGAACAAGAGTAAAAATTATCCTTAGTTTCCTGCTCAACTGAGCTATTCCAGTGCTGCAGTAGTATTTAAATAAATCAATTTAATCACTCTTCTTATTATCATTGCAATTAATCATTGGATTTCTAAAGCAGCATCACTTTGTTACTCAGTATTTTTGTGACTCTTCACCTTCCTCATTTACTCATCTGTTGTAAATTAAACACAGCTTGGGGAGCTGCCTTAATGTTCTTAAGCATTCTTTGTTATGCAGTCTTCATCACTTCAAGTTTTGAAACGTAAAGTACATGTTAAAATCCAATTAGAATGACAAATGAATCATGAGAAAATCTAATGGCATAAAACAAATTTGAAAGCTTAAACAATTTCCAATTTACACTTATATTGTATATAGCTAATGTAGCTCACCTTGCCAAATAGCACCATTAGCATTTAAACTTCAGAAGAACAGCATATGAAGTGAAAGGACATTGATTACTGCACACTACTGGAAGGAAAATGGAAGCTAAGAAAGGTGTGACAGTTCTGGATGAGGTGTGATTGCAATCACCTTATTCCAGACTGAGGGATTAAGAAGTCATCCCTGTATGGCTGGAGCTGCTCCCTCCCTGGCAAGGTGTGTGCAAACCAAAATTATCCCAGGTTCCTCTGTAAATCCATTCCAGGCAAGCAGATGAATGGTACCATTATCTCTCTTCACCTTTCATCTCTGAACAGAGTTTCCAGACTCAGCAGGAAAAGCTAGGGAATCTTTTGGGGTGCAGGTCTCAGATCAGAAAAGGGAGAGAAGTTGGTTTGCTACGCCATAAAGTCAAGTCTTTTCACTTCAAGAGATATTTGAGAAGAGGCGCTAAGGCAGGAGGAATAGGAGAAAGTTAAGTGGAAAGATGAGAACAAAGGAAGCAGAGAAAATGGTAATGATTGTATTAAAAAGAGAGATAAGCAATGGACAGTTATGGTAATTTTTGAATTTTCAGGACACCTGAAGCCACCAGTCAAAGCAAATTTGCTCAGGGATCAGTAGCCACGAACAAACCTGGCCAGGTTTAGATACAAGTTCTTAACTCTGATGGAGAGCAGAAAAATAAGGCGGTGTCTTTTAATATTTGTGTTCACCCACTTCCAGGTGGTTCACTTGCTGGCAGAAACCTGCAAACATGCACAGAATTCATTTCCAAAAGGGAAAGAACAGACAGGTATAAAGAAATCCAACAGGAAAAAATTATCTTAGGAAAAAAAAGAGAGAGGTATTTATTTACATGTTCCCTTGGCATAGCAATATTGCAGAAGTATCCTGCAGGACAGTGTGCAAGCTTCTGGGAACACATTAAACCTTGATTCTCCAAACTTTGCAATTAATTGCTTAAAGGCAATATCCCTAGCAGCCAATTGAGGCTGAGCATCTGGAAGGTGGATACTTGATTGCTAGGTGGAGCCTGAAGCCAGGGCTGCAGGACGTTGGACAAACAGTAGATGACATTTTCATGCTCTGCTTCTGTAACTCTCATTCCTGCCCTCGGAGGGGCTGCGTTGTCAGCAGACCATTAAAGGTCTGAAAGGATTTTGAACGAGGACTTCCAGATCAATACTGGATCATCAGAACTCCAATTGGTCCTGTGCATTTTCTAGAGCAAACAAAAACAAAAACCCCAAAAAACCAAAAAACAAAAACCCCAAAAAACAAAACAAACAAACAAAAAACCCATAACCAAAAACAAACAAATAACCCACAAAAACAACAACAACAACAACAAAAAAGCAAGCATGGACATTTTTTTATACAGAATTTAAATCTAACCTGGCATTTAGAAAGCATACAATAAAATTTCACTATGCTTTCCCATTCTGTGACTTACTTAAACTGTAAACTCATCTTGGTAAAGATCTCATGGCCACAATTCCTTGACTGTCAGTCTTAGAACACAGAAATGTTTCACCTCCATCGTGCAACCGAGCTGTCTTTGAAGAGTTTGGTGCAGGCTCAGAGTTTGGCCAGCAACCTGATGTGTTGGTTGAGTGTTGGTGCCCACATAACTCTGCATTGCTAGAAATGGGAATATTGTGCTGTAGAAACAGCAGAGCTGTACAAGGAAAGCTCCTGCCTGAACCTTGACTGCTAAAGGAAAAATCAAACCCAACTGCCCTTCAGTTACTGATGGAAACTGCAGGAAAAACTTTGAAATAACTAAAGATTTTTTCCAACTTTCACTACTGCACTCATCTCTGTGCTAAGACCCTCTAAGGTTTGTATGATCTTTTTGCCATAACAACAAGGCAAAATACCTGACTCATCCCCTATACACAATATGTATTTGAGTCCAGATCCCATCTGTCCTGATCGCTCTGTTGTCACACAAGCTCATTTCTTCCCAGTCATGACAAATGAGGATGATGAAAAATACGATAAAACATGCAATACCAAGCAAATATGATTTTAGATGTTGGTTATTTTTGTGTTTTTCCTGCATTTTCTTTCAATTTTTGTCAGCAATTATGTATAACCTGTGTGGAGATGAGCATAAAATCTCTTACAATTTTTTCTTTTTAATTGCTGCTTTCACAATCAGTTTCTACCACCTTTTTTCTCCCTCTGCTCTTATGTTTGCCTGTGCCACACAACATTTGCAGAGAACTGAGAACAACTAACCAGCCAGTAAAAGGGTGACTGTCATACCCTGGAGAGCCTGCAGCCTTGCCTGGCAATTATATGAATAACAATCTGAAGATTCTCAAAGCCACATGGAAAAACAGTGTATATCCCAGGCACGACTTGTCTATTCACTACTAAAAGCATTTCTTCATTTTTGTATCTTGCACCACTGAAGTCTGTCATTTATATAACAAACACAAGTCAAAAATCTCATAAATGTCACTCGCTAACCTTCAGATCCAAGAACGAAGATAATCTGAGATGTTAAAAAAGATTTTGTCATTAACCTTTATGAAAGATGAGATTGAAACAACCTATTTATTCAAAAGTAGCATCATATGTCATTGCTGTAGTTCACTGTATGTGAATTCCTGGAAGTATGACTCTACCTGTGCCCGCATGCAAGAGAACTTTTGTGTAAATGTGCACGTTTAGGGTTGTTACTGTTCTTTTCGCACCTCTTTGTAGATAATGTCTGAATATGGCTGAACCTGAGGAGATAAATGGCACCCAGTAAGTATTAAAGCCATGTATGGGAGAGAAGCAGACAGACATTTGCCGATGAGGATCATTCCTTACACACCTCTGTTCCCAGAGATCAGTTTGGCTTATTTTGCACACAGATAATGAGACAGTGCTTCCAGCACCAGAGAGGGTTCCTGCAGCTCTGATCCTCTGCTGCAGCCTCCTCACGAGTCACATGGATTCTGAACTGATTTGTAACAGATGTTTTTCGTGTTTACTGAGCTTTCCATTCCTGTTCTGCCCTCTGTAGCCTTCAACATGTTACCCTTTGGTTCCAGATGCAGAAAGCATGTGATTTCTGAGGAGCAATTTTTCTCCTGCCGGTTTGCATCCCTTGTGGTATGGAACAGCCAGGTCCCTTGATGGCCATCCAAGAGGCTGGCATGAGCAAGGGGAAAGAAGGGAGGGCTGCCACTCATCTGGTCTCAAATGAGCACTTGAAATTCTTCACTGCACAAGCAGAAAACCAGAATTTTGCATAAAAGTTCCCCAAAGTAGGACCTGGAACTTCAATAGGTTGATTTCACAGAGAATCATAGGTTCTGCTTTTACCTGCTAGGTTTTGTGTTTCTGATAGGGATAGCTGCATCATATGGATTAGGAAGCTTTCAATCTGTGCTTATTTTCTAGTGAACATCTGATTAAACTACTGGGAAAGCCAGGGGGAAAGGATTAATAAAGGTACTTAGTACTATCAGCTTTCATATTAAGATAAAGGGAATTTCAAGGACCTATGAAATAAAAAAAATGGAAGAAACATAACATACAAATAGCAAAAGTAGTCGACTACATATTCACTTAAGTATTGAAGGTATTTTAGAGGTGAATTTTGCACTGTTGGTTGGCAAATTTAAGTGTCTAATTGATTGACTGATGTTTACTTGAATCTGAAAAGTCTCAAGGCATTTGTTTAAGTTACTCGGAAGATTAAACCTTTCCAAGCCCATTAAACAGCACAGAGCAGATCAACATTTCCATCTCTCTAATTCAGAGTTTCTGGTCATTAGTCAGCTACAAAGCCCAGGTCTCAGCAGGAGGTAAAAACTAAATAATAATCTCCTGTGTGACCCTGCTGATGACAAAGTGGTACCTTGCAAAGGGAACTCCCACACTCTTGTCTCCAAGCACTCTCTTCTTGTACTGAATTTGATCCTGCTGCCTGTGGCCTTGTTTTGGGTGTTGCAAGTCATTATCCAAAGCAGTGTTATACACACCAAGTGAGTTTTACAAATCTGCAGTACTGCTGTTCATGTTTTGAAAAGTTTTTCCCTCCAT
Organism: Grantiella picta; assembly: GCA_013397955.1. Classification (NCBI taxonomy): domain Eukaryota; kingdom Metazoa; phylum Chordata; class Aves; order Passeriformes; family Meliphagidae; genus Grantiella; species Grantiella picta. Next base: position 4,234,212 of record VZRM01009862.1, read on the forward strand.
TCCCCCTGTATGAAAAGCTAAATGAATCCACAGCTTCTAAATGAGCCTGATGGACTTTGCAGTGCATTTTAGGTTGAATTTTCCCAGCAAAAAGTTTGGCCTTTTATCTTCAGTGTTGAAGCACTCCAATTTCAATCCAAACATGAGCTCCCGTGTGCTGGTTTGAGTTTACCTTTTCTTTTCTCCCCTTTTTTTGCAGGAAACCTCTTTCTACATTATCTTTATGTGAGTCATTAGGAGATTAGTGGCGTTTTCTGGGGTTTATGAGAAAATCCCTGGAAAGTTTAACTGTTCTTATAACTTCTGAATGAGGTAAAGAACAGTCTGCCTATTATCTTGCTATTGTCTATTCTCTGGCATGACCTTATCTCATGCTGCTACAAGAAAGTGTTTATTGGCATTATTTCCAAGTCTACTCCTTTCTCAGACCCAAACAGAAGATCTGTAACCTTCAAGCATCCAGTAAAGGTGCATAAGTGGTAAGAAATACTCTATACTGTAACATAAGCTGCTTGGTGATACTTTTCAATGAACTAAAGTTTCACAGGTAGATTTTTGATGTGACAGACAGAAGGGGGTTGGCTTTCTGGTCTGCTTGGTTGGCACCTCAGAGTCTGAGTGGATTTCTCCTCTGGGTGTTTCTGAAGATGCCCAGAGATACTCAGCTTACTGGTACCTCACCACTGGTGATACAACCACACATCAGCTTTGTCCCTAGCCCAATGTCAGGCAGTAGGGACCCGGCCAAATATCAGCTCTGCCTGCCTATCTATTTATCTATCTAATGTTAACTTTTTTTACTCTAAACCTTTTTGTTAATAGCACTGGTTTGGGCAGCAACACCAGGCTCCCCAGGGAAGAGATCCCAGCCCCAAGGCTGATAGAGTTCAAGAGTTTGGAAAATGCTCTCAGGCACATGGTGTGACTCTTGGGCACAGTGCTGTGCAGGGCCAGGAGCTGGGCTGGATCCTTGTGGGTGCCTTCCAGCCCAGGACATTCTGTGGTTCTGTGGCCAGGCTGTTAGCTCAGAGGGGGAGGTACCCATTGCCATCTCAGGCAAGCTCACCTGCCATGTGTGCAACACATCTCACCACAGCCTTATTTACCTTTCTTCCCTTTCTGGCAGACACAATTTCACAATCACTTTGCCTGGAAGACAAAGCCACTTTGCCTTCCTGATTCCAAGGAACAGACCCTATTTTATGTCCTAGTCAGAAGCCTTTGCAGTCTGATCAACAAGTTTGGGATGACATAGACCTGCTGATCGTCTAATGCAGTCTGCTCAACACCTCTGCATTTCATTTCAGAAAACAGAGTGCTTTTGGGTTGGTGGGGTGATGTGCTATTTAATTTCCTACATGTAGACAAAAAGGCCTTCTCCCTGGACTCCCTCTCCCATGCAGAGCAGTGCTGCTGTCCCAGCACAGCATGGAAATTACAGGGCTCAGCAGGGTGGCACCAGGAGAAGGGACGAGAGTCTGCAGAATGCTGACCCAGCCACACAGGACACCTTCTGACAAGGTATCTAAATCATAGCAATTTGTGAGACCAGCAGAGCCCAGATGAATGGCAGGTGTGAGATTTATAGGAACTCCTTGTAATTCTGCAGCCCCAAGCCCTTTGGAGAACACAGCTGGGAAGGGGGAAGAGACAAAGCAATGCAGGAAAGAAGAAAAGCTATACAAAGAAGAGACATGTCCCTTGTAGGAATAGTAGGGCAGGGGAGAAAATAGACTATTCTTTCTTTCATAGGGGTTTATTCTTCATTTTAAATGTATTTCCCTCCAGAAGCTCTTCTCCACAGTTTCTTTAAATCTCAGCTAGGCAAGTGCTCTCTCCATTGGTAGTTTTTCAGGCAAACAAAATCAATCTGCTGCTTAGATCAGCCCCAGGCTGTGCCTCCACCACCAATATTCTACTATCAAAGTAACCAAACTATTCTTGAGAGGACTTTTTGCAGCAAACTCTTTCCTTCCCCTCCTCTAAAGAATTTCCCAACGTGGAGAGAAAACATCTTTTCCCTGCTTCACATGACCTTTGCACAAAGGAAAAAGAGGCACAAGAACAGTGAATTTAATTTGTGCCTGTTCAGTTGCCTCAATAAGCTGCCAATCTCTAGTTGTTTTCAGGATGGAACAACCTACTTTTCTCAACTCCTTGTCATGAATTTTGTTCAGAAGCATTCCTAAAAGAATCTAGGAAACACAAGACTAAATGTGCCATCTTCGCAAGTTCCCTATTTGACCTGTGGCAGTCTAACATGTGAGAGAGGATACCAATACCACTGCCGAGAGTCTCTGGAATAAAAAGGATCCTCACATGGACAGAAAGGTCACACACATATTTCTGGCTTCTGGCTGGGACCATAGTCTGTAAAAAATGTGTCCAAAGATGCTGCAAGACAGTCAGAAATGGCAGGTAAAGAAATGTGCAAATGGCAAAGAGATTACCTCCAGTGAAGAACACATCCCACTGTGTCTTGATCTTCCCATGGATCTGTTACCTGGTTGTGGCAGGACGCTCCCCCCTTCCCCTTCTCTCTCTCTCTCTCTGATCGCTGGCCGGAGATGGATGGCTCAGATTAAGTTGATTGCTTAATGAAGGGCTATCTATGCTGGCGCCTGGAAAGTCAAGGTGAGACACTGAGAGAATGTGAAAAATTTTAGAGTGACCGCAAATCCACACTCTTTTTCCTATAAAAACACCACAAAACCTAAGAAAGGTAGAAGTTTTTCTACATGGACATTGGAGCGTGAAGTAAAGTCTTCTCCCCAGGGTTTGGACGCAGCCCTGTGGTTACTTCCCTGGGATTGAGTGAGAAAATCCTAATGTATCCCAGCTCCAAAATTGGATTTGGTAAGATCATTGGGTTTTCTAAATTGTGTTATTCCGGCTAACTTATAGGTACCTTTCTTAACTTGCATTTTCAGCTATTTTATAGCTTGAGAAAGCATTTCTTAACTTGTATTTTTGACTATTTTTATAGTTCAAGCAAGCTTTTACCCCATAATTGCATTTTTAGCTATTATAGTGTTGCAATTATGCATTCATTGTGTGTCTATGTATGTCAATCTGTTTTATGTTTGTTATGTTCTGTGTCTACTAAATGGTATTTTTAGACTAATCGGCCAAATATCAAAGATCCTTGCGAACGGGACTAAGTCTTGGGGAGCTAGCTACCTTAAAGCCTGGCAAACTGCAAAAACTCATAAAGCTCCTGTCTCCCTTGCAAGACACTGGTGCTCAGGACTATTCTGTCTGGATCACTTCCAGAATAATCTCTGTAACATCAGAGGCACTAACACAGGTAGGGTAAAACACCTTTCATGAGTCCTAGGCTAGAATAAAAAAGGAAAAATGTGACTTGGAGTTTATAGCTCAAATATAAAAGCAGTTAAAACTAAAGCAACTATTGAAAGGAAGAGAAAAAACTGCACAAGGTTCTTGGGACCATCAGCCAGAGCACCTTTTGCACTCACCCAGAGCAGTGAACTGCATTTCACCTCAACCTGCACATAATATCCATTGCTTCTGGAAGAGAATGGTTTTGTTGCCTCTCGGGTAAGACAGGTTTAACCATGTAAGTGAAAACAGAACTCTCCTGGAGAGCAGAGAGACTGCTGGATCAGGCTGCTGTTCCTAGCTAAAAAAGCAGACAAGGAGTTCATTTGGATTGTAGAATTGCTTTCGTTCTTACTTTCCAGAACCTCCTATTTATAGAGGAAATGTGGACTCTTTTCTGTCCTCTATATAACCTAAAAAGTTTCCAATACTTCAATACCACAGTTCACAGTTTGTGTGTGTAAGAAAAGGTAGTGGAGATGGAAGAATGAAATAGCCTTTCCCTCCAATACCTTGTGAGGTTATTCAAATAAGATCACAGGAACAGCAAGAAACATCTTGAAAATAGGTATGCCATTAAAAGAACCCCTAGGTTTCATTATGCAGCTTACATCTGAGCGAGCACCACTTCCTTTTGATAAGTTCCCTGATCTTTGAAAAAAACAACTGTATTATCCTGCAAAAATAATATGAAATACAGTACATTTTGTCCAGTAAACATGCAGAACAAAAGCATCATTGCAACAGCATCACTGTTTTCCAAGCCTGAAGCACAGCTGAAGGTTTTTTATCATTCTATCTGTAGTGCTTACAGCTGTGAGAAGCATAACCTGATGAATAAGGATGTGATAACGTTACAGAAACCTGCTGATAGCAGAGCAGCTCCTCTGACATCTAATTTATTCCATGTGGTTCAATCATTATTCCTTATTTCTCTGCTGCAAGATTTCCCAGAATATTGTGAGTTGGAAGGGACCCACAAGGATCATTAAGTCCAACACTTAAGTGAGTTGCCTGTGCAGGGATCAAACTTATGGCCTTGGTGTTAGCAGCACCATGCTCTGACCAGCTGAGCTCATCTCAGGGTTTTATTAAATATTGTACCACAGTTTGCAGTTAAATAAACAAGTTATTAAAAGTTACAGATTTCACTTGGCACAACAACAAAAAAAATTCCAATTTTGGGAAAAGATTCTGGGACCTTCCTTATTTCAACACATAGCTCACAATTTCACTTTTACCTTCTGAAATTCAGTTCTCACAAGCAGCATCTCTGCATTTCCTGCTGTATCATGTTCTGCTCCCTCCATGCACAGATGACAAACCATACCTGGTGTTCAGACAAGTCCCTGAGTAACATTTCTCTGTAAGGGAATGCTCAGATTTTCTCAGTGTCTCTGGACAGTGTAAGGAAAGGTTCCACCCTCCCTGGGCAGTCGGTAAAATGGCACACAAAAAAAGTTAAATCTGGGTGGAAAATACATTTTCCACCTTGCACAAAAGTTGAAGTTTTGACAAGTTGTCCGTTCGGAAAGATGGTGAAACATGGATATCACAAGAATGGTTTATACCCAATATACAAAGATAAGGAAATACATTTTAGGACCAGTCAAAGTATTTTGGATTCCTTATGTTTGTGTGTTACTTTCCTACATTTGACAAGCTCAGTGGGCAGGGTGACAGAGATACCTGGCTACCTTCCCATGAGCAGGACAAAAGTCAAGCCTGGATCAAGGACAAGCAATTTATGTCCCTCTGTTTATGGACAGAAAGCTCTGGGAACATTTCTTTCTACTTCTTCTGAATTAATAAAATCCCTGATATACTTGTGCTGGTGAGGAAGGTAAAATAAGGGGGGAATAAGAGATGTGAAGAATTATATTGGCTCTGCAATGTAATACATATACACAGCAATCAAGGCTGTTAGTTTGCCTTTACAGCACCCTTATATCTGTGTTTCATGATATTTTGATGCCAAATACCACTTCTTTTTCATTATGACAGTTCATGCCAGCCAGTGATTGATTGGTTGATTTGGTGCTGAAAGCTGTACACACAGGAAATATTCTTCATAGTGAAAGGGCCATTACAGCATGTTTTCTAAATGATACCTGGTAAGAAACTCTTCCCAGACATGGAACACTGTTCCTGTAGTGTTGAAAATATTCAACAAGTTGCCATTTCTCTTTCTGCCACCTACGTTAAAAAAAAGAAAAAAGTAAATGGATGTATTCTACCCCAAAACTACCACTGTGCAGGAAATCCATCGTCACTTTAGCAGCAATCACAGAGAAAATGAATGGTGTCCTTTATTGCTTCTTGGAGCTCCAGATTACTTCTTGGAGACACCTTAAGAAGACACAGACTGGAGACTGATCTTTCAGTTAAAAGAACAGGACTAGTGAAAGTGCACATGGCTACAGGGGAGACAGGAGTGATAAAATATCCCTAACCTGCTGGGGATACCTGTGGAATGGCTATACACAATTACAGCTCAAAGCAGAAATATGGACGTGTGACAGACATTCAGGTAAGTCCCAGCAGTCCAGACTGAGGTCCACAAATCTTTCTTCCCTTCAAACCTAAACTGCTTTGTTGCTAAGAGATCTGCAAGTCACTGCTGGGCTTAGTTACACTCCAGAAGACTCCCAGATCTGACAGGTTTTGAGATTGAACACTGAACAGATCAGACCATCCTCCACATAAGTCAGCCTTGCACTGGCAGGCACTGCAAGGTTGTGCCAAAGGCTTTCCCACCTTCTAAGGACATCTACATTTGTTAGCAGGGAGATGAATCTTGTTGACAGGCAAAGGCTGTGACTGGAGAACATCTGGAGGTTTAACTTCCTAAGCTGTGATCCTTCTAAGGACCACAAACCCCAGGAGAGAAAATCATGTTGAAAACTTTGTTCAACAGTGGCCTGAATCAGAAACACTTCTGTGAATCAAGGACTGATGACCTCAAACCCTGATGAAGTCTTAAAGGTGAGCTCCTTGTCACACTAACACTTGCTGACATTGGTGCGTCAGAAAATGATTCATTTCAATTGTGTATATATTGTGTCTACATAGATATCTCGGTGCCTTTGTGTATTGATGGAAACCCCAATGACAGCTGGAGAGTTCCAAGACCCATTTTTTTTTTTTTTATTTTGCAGGAAGCACGTATTTTTCTAAGCCCTGACACCATTTTTAACAGACCTCTGACTCGCCTTCTGGAAAATCTCCTAAGATGGTGTCTCACACTCCATTTCATTCAGTGTCAGCTCTAAGCAGGCTTCCCTTGGGGATCACCAGAAGCTATACAGTCTGGATTACAGGATCTTTGAGAGGTCCTGCAAGAGATATAAGAGCACCTGCTCTTTTAATCAAGGCTACAGTCAGCAGTAACCAAACAGGCAAAAATAGGAAAAAAGAAAAACAGTGTGAAGCTGGAGGGCAAGCTACAAAAATCAAACCAAAGCTTCAAAGACACAGTTGGTAAAAAGAAGGAATAAATTTATTTTAGAGATCTATTTTGTGTCATGCTGCATGAAGCACTATAATTTTCTTCTCTTGGTGTCCCACAATACCAGGACTTAGGTGCTTTTAATTTTAATTTAGTAGTATTAGCAGGCCCTGAGGACACATTTTTCATTGATTGCTCTGGTACAGACTCAGGGGCAAAGACCCTGTCACTCTCTCATCGACATTCACTATATGTGTTTCTCTTCATGGTAGTTCACTTTTGCAGAAGGGGAATTGAGCTACTCTGACTTATCCCCAGGACACTCCATAGTGGATGGAAATAACACCCAGGCTTTGTAAAAGTTCTTAATACAATTACCTTTTGCTTGAAGCAATGCAAGAATCAATCAAATGTGGGGATCTGGTGTGAAAACCTCTCATTTCTTGGCCTGTATCTGTCCTTGGATTGTCAGTTCACTGTGGAGGTGGAAAGAATTTGGAGAAGTCATGTGAAGCCCCCACTAGGAAAAAAAAAAAAATCACAATTTGGCACAGAAGTGCCAAACGTCTAAGAGAAACAAAATTCGTAAACCAGGCTAATTGGGAGCCACATAGTCCAATCAACTCTAATCAAATACAGGTGTCCAGCACTTATAACTTCCAGAATTAACCAAATATTTAAAGTCTTGTTTCATACTTTCTCCAAGACCAAAATGTTGTTTCCATGGGTAGGGAAAAACACTAGTTTTGCTATGAAAATAATGAAGTTTTCCTACTTTCCTTAAGATGAAAAAATTCAATTAAAAAAAAAAAAAAAGCAGAACAGGCAAGCATGTAGTTTCCCCATGCATCAACTCTGCAAAACTTTTTGATTTTGCAGTTACAGAATTTAGGGCTTGGAAAGAGGAAAAGGGTCCAGTGCTCAATAGAGGCTGCTGAGATATTCTCTGCCTTCAGATCTGCTGATGCTATAGGACTCCAACAAACCTGTGGCAAATTTAGATGGCCCTAAAATTTAAAACAGAAAGAGTTTTTTTAACCACAAGTTCTTAACCTTTTCCTTGCAAGAAAAAAAGACAAAAGAGCAAAGCTCTCTTTTTGCAGCAGAACTGTGCGAGATGTCTGAAAGGGAGAAATATGAGATCAAGACCCTTCAGACTCCAAGAATGCCTTTTCACATCCCCCAAAAGTGCTATGTATGGTGTCACAAGATGAACAGGAACATTGTGAGTGCTAAAGCTATCAATCAAACTTCTGTCACTGTTTACCAATGGCTTGGTCCTCCCTTCCCAGAAATACAGCATTCCATGTTTAACCTGAGAGGTGTTCAGACTGCAATAGCAATTCCCTTCTCATCACTGCAGAGAAAAAATAAAGATCAGCAGTCTTGGGCTGCTGAGGCTCTTGCCCTCATCTTCTTGGTCAAAGCTCCAAGGAAAGAAAACCTTAACTCCCTGTTTGTGCTTGGTGCTGCAGATGTTTTCCTTCTTGCTTCCTTCACAAGGGTGAAGAACACAAGCTGGGGGCCCACAGAGCAAGCAGGGAAGGTGGCTCCTTTACTCAGCTGCTTTTGTTTTCCCCTGAATTAGGCAAGCATATCTTTTCCTGGCATTGGCTGAGACCCAATGTCAGCCCCACTCTCTTTTCAATGACCCAGCACCTCCTTTGGTTATTTTTCTGGCATTAGCAGTTCACGAGGAAAAGACTTATTATTAAATATACTGAGGGGCTGTAATTTCCCCTGAACTTGACGATTACAGGGCTACAGCCTGAATATATATGTATTTCTGCTGAATCTTGCCTCACAAAATTTGATTGAATATTAATTGAGATTTCATACCAAACTGAGCAGTACTAATTTGTTCATTATTTTTGTAAGACAGTTTTGGGCTGGGTCTTTGACATCTGACCAAAAAGGCTCTTTAAATTGTGGCCTTTTATTTCTAATACTCTTGTAACAGGTAATTTGGAAATGTAATGTACAAACCAGAAGGGCTTGTCTACAGTTATTACTGAAAACTTAGGATAAAAAAGAAATCAGAATTCTAAGGTGCATCTCAGTAGCTCCATAATCACATTTGGGCATGATAATAAAGGCTGATACATTCTTTGACACTCGATGCTACTCCCCAGTGATAGAAAGGAGAAAATTCATGACATTTTGTTAATTAACTCGAGCACTTCACTTCATAAGATGAGTAAGTAAAACGTTAAGCATGGTATTAATATTCTCTGAGAATTCAATATATGAGAATGACTGAAACTGTTTTTGAGCATCATTTAAAGGCAAAGGCTGGTTTGCTGTAGCCCAGACACTAAGACTGCATTACACAACTGACCTGGTGCATTTCAGACCAACACCATGCTCCAGAAATCCCCAGTGCAAGCAAAAGCTGGGATTTGCAGCACCACTGTGACCCCCTTCAGGAAATGACTCTGTACTCAGGCAAATGGTGAGGGATTTTGTGATTGAAAGAACAGATTTTTTAGTAATAGATACGGTTTCATATGAACTTTAATTTGCCTTCAATTAGCTTGTTTATTTTACCATGCATACTAATTTGAAATTGCGGTTTAGACACATTTAAATAGCATTTGTTAATTAGTAAATTAGAACCTGGCAAATCAGATGCAAATCACTGATTTATATACACAATGTGAATGCTCTTGGCTCCATTTTTCCAGCAGTGTTATTTAACTCCAGAAAACTGAAAGAGCACAGGGTGTCAAACCTCCCTGCACAGCATAGCTGGGGGAGGGAGTTGCTTGGTTAGTCAGTTGTTTCAACAATTAAATGAGCCTCTTTATTTACATCCACAAATCAAAGTCTTGGTTTGAGTTATCTCTGTATTGAAGACTGAGAGAAGGAGTATTTCAAATTTCAGTATTACTTCTTTACTTTTCCCAATGACTTCTGCAACAGCCATCCTATATATTTTTTTCAAGGATAGGGAACCACAGGCAGAGAAATATTTCTCAGAGCTATTTGGCAATTAAGTATATCACGTTTGCTCGCTAAGGCTATTCCTTTTTTTTACTGTCTTAGGCAAACCAGATGTAAGCCGATAATTTCATTTTTTAATTGCTCACATGTTACTCACACATGGATAAGTTCCCTGAAGAGTATTCACTGAGCTTTTAGTTCCAAAATGCACAAGATACAGATCTCAGATTTAGCCTCAAGCCTTTTCCCTCAATGGTTGTCAAACAAAGTATAATGGAATTCCACCTGAAATTGACTGGGTTTCAGTGAAAGTCAAGACATTTCACACTACAGAGAAGATAACCTTGGAAAATTCCCTTGTTTCAGGATAAGAGAGGCCAGTTTCCTTTCTATTTAGAAACTTGGGCTGTCTAAAAATGGACCAGGTCATGTTCAATTGTGCATATTGTTTTAACAAATTGTCTTCTCAGCAGGAGGGAGCTTCTTGTTTTGAAGATAAATTCTTAACAGCTCCAATTGTGCCCACCTACAGTCCAGATTTCATGCAAAACAAAGAGCCCCTGACTGCAAGGGGAAACAGGGGAGCTGTGAAGAGAAATAACCACGTGTAAGATGTGGGGATGAAACGTGCTAAACTTTACAAGGGAAACAAAACAAAACAAAAGAGTTGATAAAAGGGAAGTGGATTCCTGGCATGTGCCTTTCAAACCAACAGAAAATACATTTGCTGAAAGGCCTGCCTGCTGCTGGGACTCCCTGCAGCACGGGGAGTCTTCTTCAAGGTACCTGTGACTGGGAAAGGACTGGGGATGTTCTCTCATGAAAGGAGGCACTGCAGAACTTTTTTCCCTCTTACCAAGGCAGAATTGGTATTTTTGAAGATTGGTGTAATATGAGGCAGCTGAGCTAACACTCTGACAAACCCTGAGTGAAATTTTAGGGTCTGATTCTACACACTCTGCCCTTCCGCCGGAATCTCATCAGTCCTGCTGCAGTCAGGGGTGGTTGAACACACACCTCAGCTTTTCTGGGGCCTTGCTGGAACACAGGCTGCACGTGCCACTTCTGTGTTTGAGGTCAGTCCTCAACTGGGATCATCCAAGTCAACGTGAAAATTTAGGTCAGATAATGTAATCTGAAACCTGGATCGAACTGCTAAACTTCAAGGAAACAGATTGTCTTTCAGCCAGATGTGTGAGGGGAGGCACTGACAGCTGGGGAAATTTGAAACATGGGCTAAAAGCCAACAGAAAAAGGTGAGACGTCTCCCTTTGGTAGCTGAGTGGATTTAGTTTGTGCCAAAACACCCTCATCCTACATGTATCCTACCCACTGCTGCCTTCCAGCTCCCAGGAATGCACACAAAACAAGCTCTGGAAGTTTAGAGACAAATGTGGTGCAGGAGGCAGCCCAAAACTCTCTTTCACCTTAAATTAGGTGAGCCTCAAAGCAAGCACACAAGGACATGACAAGAGTTGTGTGCACAGGAGCTGTCACTGCCTTCCAGTTTGCATGTGGTGATCAAGGACCTTCAAACAAGGGAAATGTCTTTCAGGGAAAGGAATAAAAGATGAAAGATATTTTGGTAAACAGAAAAAAAACAAAGCTGTCACATACAAAATTACTTCAGTGTGGAAGATGAGTTTAGAGATGTTTTCCTAGTTTGATCTGGTATTCATCTAAACAAACTAATGGCAGTACCTATATCCTATATTATTAGGAAAAACAAAACCCTCTTTTAATTCTTCTATGACATGTGGATTTGAGACCTGCATAGTTACATGAAAAGACCTGCAAGAACTTCACATTTTAGGTGACCAACTGAATCCTCACTCTTTGAATCTGTAAGCAGGAAAAAGCTAGCAATGACTTGCTGTCTTGTTTATTTAAAAAAGAGGAGTTGAAAGGCACAGAGAAATAGCCCACATGAAACACATGAACAGTTTAATGACAAACAAACATATGAGGCAGCAGAGTGCTGAATGGCAGCATAAAAACCAGATATCCCTCTGTATAGCACCTTCAACCTGAGGGAGAAAATAGTATGACGAAGGAAAGAAACAGGAAAGAGGAGAAAAAGTGATCATAAAATATTTACAATTTGAAACTCTACAGTGGACAGGTGAAGAGCAGAAGAAAGGAAAATAATTACTTTCATCATCAAGAACAGGTTCCTGAGGAGCTCATTCATGTTAAGTCATTCATGCAATTGTTTTCTGAATTAAGACCTAGAAATCAAAGGTCCAGGCTTGCAAACACCTTTTCACCAAGCAAGCAGTCCAGGGGAGCCCCAGATCATCCAAAGCTGGGGGGTGTGGGCTCCCTGCAAAGAGAACTAAAGGTACAATATCTCAGGCAAACCCTTTGGAAAATCATGGGTATCTGACAAGTCCCCTTGAAGAAGGAATCTGCTCTGACCTGAGCGATGTCATCCCACGTCTGAGGTGAGGTTTCCTCTCAGGACAGGTGGTCAATGTAATTGTCTCCACACAGTTGCCTCCAGGCTCTTCCCCTGACTGCCACATCCCAGAACTGAACCACAGAAGCCAGATAATAAACTGGGAGCCAAGACAGTCAGCCAAGCCGAGAGGCATCTCACTGAGCCAGCAGGGATTTCCTGAGGACAAACCTAGAATCTCACCTTTCCCAGAAATAGAAGCTAGAGGAATATACCTGCTTTGAGGAGCCTTGCCCCTGTTCCCTCTCCATGAAACCACTTCCCCTAACCACCTTCTTCAAAGCCAAGTAAAACCTTCTCCTTCCTCCTTTTTAGTATATACATGTTTAAAAAACTCACAAAAAATATACTGTCATTTACTGTCACCATCTCATCCAACATCTGCAGTTTTTTTAATGGGGAGGGAGAGAAAGAACAATATCTTGAAAACGTGCAAGGATCTGCTTCACCAGATTTTAAAATTACAATCTGAAAATGAACTGGATGCTCCACTTGGAGACTTTTCCAGGGAAAAAAAAAATCATCAAGTTTTAAGACACTGCATTGTAAACCTTGCATAGAGCCAACTGCAGTCTATCGTATCAAGTTTTCTTTTGGATTGATTCTCCCAGAAAGGTTTCATCAGCTTACAAGCAGCAGGGTTGTCGTTTCATTTCCCCTTAGGATTCTGCTGTGTGTCAAAGTAAGAAATTGAGACTAAACAAGAAAACGTGGAGTAAAGTTTAAGTACCTCTGCTGTGAAAGCTGTTAAATGAGAAACAGGCATTGCAGACTACAAGTGTCAATTAGGAACTGGTTCCACTGGGAAATGACATTTTCACATTGTTTCTGCCTTCTGGTTTGCTGTTGACAAATCTGAGCTTAGGAAAGTTATCCTCTAGTTGCATGTATTCCTGACATCTTTCCTTTGCAGGCTGTCAGAACAGACATTTCACATGAAACTTATTTGCCACTATCATTTTAAATTAATAAAAAAATTCAAATACTCTAATAAAAATAACCAATGGCCTCCTCACTCACTGCAAATCTGGGGTACTCCGTTGTCAGAATGAAGTAATGATTTCAGAAATCTCTGGCTTTTGGCACCCAAATGTAAGTATTTCAGTGAGATCTGATCTGTGATTGACAGACAAGTGCAATGCAGTCCCGAAAGTCTCCCTTACAGATTGTAAATTGCATTGCCTTTGTGGGGAAGGAAAAAAAAAAAGAGGAGAAGAGGTGGAATGACTGGAAGCAAAACATCCAGTGAATGCTTTATGAACCCTGGTGAATTCCAAAAACTAAACATTGCTCCACAGTGTTCCAAAAGTGCTTTTTAGGAGCTGGACTCGTTCTTACAAACACATCCTGTGTGGGGATGTAATTGCAAGGCACGGTGTCATTGTCATGCCTTCGAGTGATGACAAGGCCAGCGGAGAGTCACCATGCCTGGAAAAGCTCTGCTGCAGGAATGTGGGAACATCCCCAGCCTTTGGGATGGGAGCTGGTCTGTTCCAAACCCCATAGCAGGGGTTAAAACGTTTTGAGCCCAGCACAAAAGGCTTTGCAACAATAACAAATCAATCCATACAGAGCCCTAGCTTAGAAAAAATGGCTGATTGACTCCTGAGTGGCTGAAAAGGTGTAGCTGAAATTGGAATTTAGTCTTGTAATTCTGTCTCCATATGCTATCGTAATTCCATCAGTCTCCTTTCACCGCTCGCTCCTGGACTCCTTCAGGCTGAGATTTCCTGTATCACTTACCCCCACACTTATACCTGAAATCAGGCAAGAGACTCGATCTGTAACATGTGGCATCATGCCACTGTGCTTCCCAAGGACCAGAAATGCCCTCCCCTGCACCAGCACCAGGATAATTGGAATGCACTGCCATCAGCTCAAGAGTGGATGTTTCTGCTGCATCTGCATTCCACGCGGACTGTGAATTTGACAAGCTCCCATAATAATGGAAAACAGTTCCGACAACTTTCAGAGCTAATATATTCTGATCCCTACGGAGCAAATTTTCTAAAAGAGAAGTGTATCAATTTACAGCTAAGGGTTGGTTAAGAAAGGCAGAGCTTTCCACAGAGAGGAATATAACAGTGAAGACACAAAGGCAGAGAAAAGTTATTTTCAAAACTTTCAAGCATACATTGTGCCTAAAGCCAAATTTGCATTTCCCCTTCTCAAATGCCATTAGGTTCCAGGGAGACTTTGCAACACGTGCTTGAATTAGAGCCATCAAAGACTTTGGCAGAGGGCCTGTTCAGTTACTGACAAAAACTGAGAGTTTCCCTGGATTATCTGTCCCCCACACCAACTAACACAGGGAGAGGACAGGAATCCCTGACTTCGGTCCCATGTAGAGGAATAGCTGTTGGAAAGCAGCAAAACACGTGTGGACTCAGAAGAGGTAAATGGGCATGGATAGATCCAGAGAAAAGCCACAGAAACTCACCGTGCAGCAGGACTGGAATAAGCAGGTTCAGGACGGTGCAGGAAGGATGGACAGTGCCTTCCAGTAAGGCAGGCTAACACAGGAGTTCCCCTTCTTGTTCATTTCATGAGGAATTTTGGTGTATCATCATGGTAGAAAACAAAACACAGTTCTGTAATGGGATTTTTCCTCATAAGCGCTGCCATTGTGCAGAACACAATTCAAATTAAGCTGGCAAGAAGAAATGGAAGTCCCATATACTGTGGGGCACAAGATGGCAAGCAGCCTCTCTCTCCTGCAGTCGGCAGCCTGTGCAGATTTATTTGCTTAAATCCTTCAGATTACCCTAATTTCTGTGTCACAAACCAAAGTTTCTGCTCCTGTGGACAGACAAACCCATGACCTTGCAGTGTGGACAGACATCAACATCCTAGTGAAGAATTTTCATAGCCTAAATGTGAATTTGGAGTTCGCTTCTCATGTTAATCCGAAATAACCCCAATGCCAAAGGGTCACCTTCTGGGAGCACGTTCCTTTCAACTGACCATTCACCTGTCATGAGGAATTAATGGAAAAAAGGTATGTAGGCCCACGGTCTTCTTGAACACAGTTTGATGGATTTAAACATCATTATGCTACAAAGTGGTTCTGTGGAATTGCCTCAGCGCCCACTTTGATCCTACACTTGTCACCTGAATGAGCAGATGGAAATTAAAAAAAAAAAGAAAAAAAAGAGTACCACTAGTAGTGAATTGTGTCCTATCAGTGTGCTTGGGCAAGACACTAAACATAAGGAACAATTCAAAGGTTCACTGCATACAATCTACAAATCTTGACCTTGAAACAGCACAAGCAGTTCAGATACATTACTGAAAAATGAATCAAGCTAGCAGTCTTTAGAAATTTTAGCCCTAGTATGAGCTATTGATTCTGGTTTAGCATAACAATTGTCAGCAGTCTATAAATTTTTACTTAAAAGGAGAAAACTGGTGAGGCAGAAAGCTTTTGCTTAATTTCACTCACCTTCTCTCCTCTGAATAAAACCAGCCATGTTTTCTAGAATATTACATCTCCTCCTTTTTCTTGCTATTAAGGCTGTCATTTCTTCACTCATACAGGCAGACGACGAGGGAGCATATGGCCTATTTTTCTATGACAAAACCCTTGCAATTACACCAAAGAACTCCCAGCAGAAATCTGTGAAAGCAGCATCACAACACTTGCACAGGAGTACCACTCCTGGTGGCTCATCCCTCTCCTCTCCTTGCAGGCTTCTGCTCACGAGCCAGAGGGGTTATTGCTTTCCTATCCTGCTCAATAGCTCAGCTTTTAAAAACTCTGCACTTTGCACAACATGAAAATAATATATAAACACACCTACTAGGAAAATTAGGGTTTGCATTGTCTGCCTGCACCTTTGCAAGGCACAGACACTAAGGCAAGTCATACTTCTCTGTTCTGATTATTCCTCAGCTGCAAATAGTGCACAGAGCTAAAACATTATCTTCCCTTTAAAAAGCCTCTGAGGGCTTGTAAAGCCTGATGGAACCGACACAAATGTGAACTCAACACGCTGCCTCTGCCTTATGGGCTGCCAGACTCATTAGCGAGTTTTTAAGTCACCTTACTGTGGCTGTTCTGTGATATACAAGCAACTTCATATTGCTGGTAACATCCTCCAAGCAGCCTGATGCTAACTCTGCTTTCCCTATTGATTGTGCTCACTTGACAACATTGATTTTTTTTTTCCTTTCCACTTTCTGTTATTATGAAAAAGCCGTGGCATTTGCATTAGCCTCTTTTTTGTGCCCCAGGATCATCTGTGGAGAAACAGGCACTATAATGCCAGCTGAGTTCCTGAGGGGAGTGGGGAGAGTGCAGAGAGAGTGACTGGTATTTCTGGCCTGTGCATCCCACAGAAAGGGCATCTCAAAATGTATAAGGTAAATATTCCTGGGGTGTATACACACATAAAACACTTACTGGTAAAGAAGAGACAGCGTTATTCCTTTCCATGTGAAAAAATGTCTTGCTTTTTGAAAGAGGTTGTACATTGAGCCATGGAGCACATTCAGGCATGGCCACAGCGTGTCACAGCTGGCCTCTGGTGGCCTGGACCTAATGGATTGCACTCAAGCTGCTCTAGTCTGTGCCAAGGCCACAACAAAGTCAGGCTCAAGTCAGGAAGCCATAAGTCCCCCTTCAGTCTTTTATTTGTACCCAGTGAATTCTGAGGGCATCTGTGAATCTTGCCAGAAAACCTTGAGAAAGTTTTCTTCAGTTTTGAAAGTAGTTAAGTAGAATTTTCATTTTCAAAAGCTTCTGAAAAGGGTTCGGCCTATTCTCGTGTGCCTCTTCTTACCATTTTCAGGCTTTCTCCATCCACTGTCAGTGCTGGCATGTGTGAAAGCATCACTGCCTCTCTATCCAGCTTTTAGAAAGAGAAGATTATTATCCCATTGTCTTTTAAAGATACTAGGTGTGCAAGAATGAATGAATCATGAGAATTCCTAAATAGGAAGGCACAGCCTGGGCTCCAGGAAGCACAATCACTGGGCCCTGTGCTCTCCCACCCCTCTTCTGTGAACCAATTTGTTACCTTCCAAAAGCTTGCAAGTCCAGTACTGCAGTCACTGAACCTTTTGAACACCCTGAAGCAACTACAAAATCTTACCAACTGTTTTAAAAGCTGCAGCAAAAATTCAATAGTCTCGATTTGTTCCAGGAAAGCCTCAGCTTTAACAAAAATCCCACTGACCACAAAGAGAAGAGCAATATCCAGCCCTTCCTTTCCTTGGAGCATGGTCCTCGTACACCACTAGGATCTGTGTAACCATACTTTAAATTATCTCAGAGGAAGCCCATGAAGAGACTACTTAACAAGTATTAAACATGATGAAAAAGATCTCTCCATTTAAAAGAGCTTTTTTAATTCTGTCTCTCAGGTGGCTAATACAAAGCTTGAACACATGATTAACAGGTTATAAGGAAAAAACTATCTAAGATGTTGTTTTAAAATAGCAATGGCAATATCCTACTGTTTTATGAACACATAATGCATTCTGGAAATGGGGATGATTTGATCTGGAGTTCTTTTTGTCCTTGTGCCTCGGGACAGTCAATCTCCCACCTTTACCTATCTCAAGATGCAATTTGATACTGCATTTTAAGGTTGCACTCACTAATATACTCCAAGAGCAGACCTGCAAATGCTTTTCTGTCTGCCCTATGCTTCTGAATTCCAGAAACAATCCCAGAATTACATTACCATTTCACTGCCAAGTGAAATGGTGTCTCGAGGTGCTCCTACCTCTCCTGCCACTGAACTCTCAGCTTTGTGAGAGAATGTCTGTGGTAATATCAAAGCACTACAGAACTCACATCACTATTGCCCAGTGTTGGGAAAGAAACTGAATGGGGAAAAGCCTGTGAGTGAGCACATGAGAGGCAAGCGTGCACCCTGAACTCTATCATCATATCTCAAATTTCACACCCTTCGAGTTGCAAGGTAGGCAGCTTCTTTTTTTTTTTTTTTTGCCAGCAAAGGAGCAAA
>VZRM01009862.1:4252386-4394878 GCA_013397955.1 Grantiella picta
CAAAAGGTCC
The DNA here is from genome assembly GCA_013397955.1 of Grantiella picta. Classification (NCBI taxonomy): domain Eukaryota; kingdom Metazoa; phylum Chordata; class Aves; order Passeriformes; family Meliphagidae; genus Grantiella; species Grantiella picta. The sequence continues at coordinate 4,252,397 of VZRM01009862.1, forward strand.
ACGTTAAAAATATCCCACACAACATTTTCAAAACTGCTTTCGCAAACAGAATAAAATCTGATATATCAAGTTGCATCAAGTTACTTTTCCATATTATATAAAAACATACAGTAGATACAAAACACACAGTAACTTATCTCAAACTTATTTACCTCAGCAAATCTTTACATTTCCTGTTCCTGTGACAGTCTGAGCAGTGTGTGAGACACAGAGGTTACTTAGAATGAGCACTGTTAATTTAGAGTGGCATTAACAGGCTCTTAAAGCAGAAAGGAAAGCGTGCTGCAGTTTAGACACACCAGATGATGGAGACAAGCATGTGCTGGGAGACATTTGCTGAAGCAGAAACTGCTGGGGACAGACATTTTGTTCTGAAGTGACAAATGTTGTCCCCCTCTGAGGTGAACTCCTTGCAGTTTAGGAGCAGCCTGTGAGTCCCTGCACTGCTGCTAGCACACACAAGTCAGCATCTTCTCCTCAGTGAGATTAACCCCGAATGCCAGAGCCCCTGGCAGGGCTGGCTGCATGCAGGGATGCCAATTCCTACTGAAAGGAGCTGGCTGGGAGAGCCTGGATACCCCAGGGGAGCAACACTCCTCCTTTGCCATTAGAATTTCAATGCTGCTGCCTGTTGCAGTGGTTCTCTATTTCCTCTCCTCTCCCACTGTTACCTGATTAGCCCACTTGGTCAAATAAGACCAGATTTTAGCCGTTCTTCAGAGGTAAAATATCAAGAATATTCAAGAAGATATTGCTCCCACTGAAATACACTTTGGGAAATCAAAACATTGTGCAGAAGCAAAGCAAAAAGGTTTCAGTGACTATTACCAGAATATTTCCTTTCAGTAAGGCCAGGGGCATGTGTCCACTGCTCACTTAACTAATGGGAAATAAAACAGGAGAATTTTCCAATCTGCAGAGAAGCTGCATGCCCAGCAAGTTTGAAACAACCCCTAGCACCTCTCTGCATCTTTGAAAACATTCTGATTATCTCTTTGTCAATAATCTTTTGCTTTTCTTTGCTCTTGCTGATCCTCTGGTCAGACTGAGGGGGAAGACTGCTATCTAAGGATAAGATCATTCTTGATGGGTTTTTTTTACAGACACCTGCACATTTGAGTAAGTAGCACACCTTTAAATATTTGAAAGCAATCGTGTTGATATACTTTGAAGGGTAGACAGCAAAACCCCACCTCCTATGCTGAGCTTAGTTTCTATTCTGAATAAACTGTGTCCTTTTCTTCTATATCCCCACTGCACGTTTTTAATATTTAAAGGGAAAAGCAAATTCCTCTTACGCAACTAAATGCTACGTATAGTAAGAAGAATCTTTGTATTGTTATGACTCTAAAATGAAGGGAGGTATAGATTAGAGTTTACAGCACAGCAAAAAAAAAATTATTTAGAGAAATTCATACAGTACATGTATCTGGAGACTACTTTCTTCTTTTAAATTTTGTGAAGCAAAATATGTTGTGATACTTAGACAAATTCCAACCTCTAAAGGAAACAAAGACAGAAAGAATATATATTTCTGAAGTGTCTCTGAAAATGTAGAAATGATGATATGCTATGAACTTTCCTTTTAAAATAAGGAGAAAATGCACTACAGAAGACATGGCACTTTATACGTGTGCTTTTTGGGTAAGCGATCCAAGGCTTTTTGTTATACACTGATTGATTTTAAGTACAGATTTTATACAATGCGAGCGCTTAGGATATTTCTCATTTTTAAAAATTCATCTAGGAAGCTGAGAGATAGATTTAGAAGAGAACACAACACATATTTGTAAAATAATTGCAGTTTATTGACCAAAGCCATTAAAGGCACTGCAGACAACAGCATTACTTGACAGCCCTCATCGAGTTATTGATTCAGTTTTCTCTCCCAAAAGCACAGTTGCTCAGGCTTTGTTCAGTTTACTGAACACAAGGCACAAGGCACCTTTTCATTGCCTTTGTTGCAGCTGTTATTGGACACCACTCCCCTGAGCTGCTTTAGGCAGAAAAGTGATGGTGTGATGTGTCTGGTGTGCAGAGACAGCTCCTGACTCAGATGTGTATTTGCTGTCAGCACAAGGACTGCATCTTTGGCCCCAGCAAACTGTGGAGTCTCCTCCACATTCCTGCTTTGCCCTTCCACAGGCATCTTAAAAAATTACATGGAGGTCTTGCAACAACCTGTGTATGCAATGGTGACGCTTGATGCTGCTTGCAAATGAGAAAATCCGGAAGTGTTAACTTCCTGATGGAACAGAATACATCCACACATCTCTTCCCACAAAGGAATGGATCTTAATGCTGGGAAAATCTGAAAGGTACCCAAAGTCAGCTGGGGAATGTGTGCTTTGATAAAGCAGTCAGTGTCCACAAAGGGATTCAGTGGGGCAGGAGGGCCAGGCATGCAGAGATCTACATGCAGATTGGGCACCCAACTCAAGCTCTGATTGGGCCAACAATGGAATCGAACCCCAGAACTGTAAGAGGGTTTAGGAATCAGGTACCTGTGATGACAGACAAGGAGCCCTTGGGTTCCCCTCTCTGCTCACATGAGCCACAGCCAGGGCTGCACACACTTCCCAGTGCAGAACATGTTCTGATGTGAGGACCACTGCAGGTCCTCTGCCCCACACCCTCTCCCTCCAGGCAGCAGCTGCTCCTGCTGAGCCTCTTCACAATGCTCAGTGCTTTGGAGCGACATCACAGCCACGTGAGACTCAGAGAAACCTCCTGGGAATGGATGCTGTGGAAATGAAGCTCCTGCAGCTCACTGAAGCTGCTTCAGCAACAGCACACTGCTGTAGTCCAGTGATTCCTCTGCAGATGGCCACAGCTGCTGCAGCCCTTGGAGGAGGATTCAGGGTGCTGCTTCTTGTTCATCCTGACCCTGTTTCACAGAGGAATTCCCAGAGAAGAGCCACGCTTCATAACTCCATGCCATAAGACAGAATGCATTATCCACAATTAAATGCCTGATTACAGGCACTTGTTCTTCAGATTCTTTTTCCAACTGCAAATCAAATGGCAAAAGCATGAATGGGTTTGTTTCAGAATAACTATGAAGAATGCAGTCAGACTTTGATCTCTGTTTCTGGTTTTATCCATGGCATGTCTGTGCTTCTGGAGTGGAAGGGCCACATGATCCCATCTCAGCATATAGGCTGGAAAATGACAGTCTAGGGATCTGTGTCTCTTCTGTATGCTGTGAACGATGACATGTGCACAGGAAATGCAGCAATACAACCAGCACAGGCCCCAGACCTACTTACACTTGGCTTTTGACAGCTTGGTGTCAGCCTGAGTTTCCTTCAAGTTATTTTAAAAAGTTGCAGATAATGACAACACATTAATCACTGTGCAGAACAGTAACTCCAGAATGAAAAGTGTTTGTTCTGAGTGGGAAAGTGTATTCATAAAGTAAAACATTTGCCATTTCTCATTTTACTGACTGGGCTGGCATTTTCCAGTGGCACCACATTCTCATCAGAATTCCAACTGCTGTGCTATTGCCTGATCCAATCCCATCCCCGTACCAATTGCCTGAGATGATCAGCATCTAACTCCTCTGTTGCTAGACAATCTTTTGATCTGAGAGAACTTCAATGGATGTGACCAGATTAAAAAAAAAAAAAAATGCTCTTAATCTCTCAACCCTGTACTGGTTAACAAACTTTCAGTGACCAGAAGGAAATCAGTGCTGTGGAAATATGGTATCCCAAGAGAACTGACCCACAGTGCTGCTGCTGTCAAAAGTGAAAGACAGATAGTTCAGGCAATGGCAGAACTGTCTGTTCTCTGGACTGGAGAGAAAAGTGTCAGCTGAGAAACAGGCTGAAAAAGCATCTAAACCAGGTGGCTTCATTCACTCTAGGTCCAGAAATACCAAAGAGAAACAACCTTGGAATGACTCTAATTCATTACAGCACTAGGGAACCTGCCAAACAACTGAACTGTAAAATAAAAATACAGGCTCTTTTACTTACAGTGTTGGGGAGAGGGATGACAACAACTGGATTCTTGTATGGAAAACAAGAGAGGAGGACAGGCTTTCAGCTCAAAGCTAGGTGTATAAGAAATACATGTATTAAGGTAATGGTATTTGTTACTCAAAAAGGCACTTAGGTCCTCATTTTACAAGCTCATGGTCACAAGCTCACATCCTGCCAGGTACAACTGGAAGCAAACAGTCTGTCTTATATTGACACCAGGCAGTGGTGCAGGCATTGGTACAACCCCACTTCCCTTATTGGTTTACTTTGAGGGAGGAAAAACACAAACTGAAGGATAGCACCTGAGCATCAGACTTCTGAGCAGACAATGGGTAAAAAGGGGGCAAAAGGAGCAAAAGCTGTTAGGGCAAGTGTGCAGAACAAATGAGGGTCTTCCAGCTCATATCAAATGAGGAGCTGGGAAAGCCAGGACTTAAAAACTTTTATCAGTCACCAGCTGAGCAATGAGTGACTTGTGATAGGAACTTACTCCTATTCTTCCTTTGCATTAAGTGACAACGTTTTGAGCCTTGGCATGTATCTCCGGGGAACAATGGCTGAGAACTGACTGCATGGCAACAAACAGAACGGAGGGAATGCCACAAAGCTAACAGAAACAGTCACTTGAATCCCTTAGTGAATTCACATCAGCAGTATTTACACCCATTGCATGTTCTCTCCAGCTGAACACACCAGAGAATGTGACTGTTGGCAGGAATCGGGCAAATGAACAGTGAATAATAAGCTCAAGTAGAGACTATTCAAGGGAACTGAATCTTGAATTTGCATTCAGGTCAGAAATGCTGGTGACAGCAGGCTCTGCTCACCCAAGCAGAGACAGGCACAGGCTGTGGCTTCTCTGTCTGCTTTTTGACTTTCAAAACACTCCCTCACACAGGTAGAGACCCCACCTTACTCTAGTCCCTGAAATTAAAAGATGCAATGCTCTGAGCTGATTCAAGGAAATGCTGAAAAGAGACATCTGTCAGAATGATGACTAGTTTTCAAATGGCCTGTCCACATCTGGCCCAGAGCCATCTGCAATGGCATTAGTGGCCATTAGGAGTGGGTGACGGCACTGAGGATGGAGCTGCTAAGACGACACAGACAAGCAAGAAGCACTTTGTATCCAGCCTCTTTGGCTTACTTCTGCTTTAAAAGGAAGCCAGATTCTTTGTACATGGCCTATCTTCATTTTTGTAATGGAAAACATCAATTGTGTCTGCTTTATGTGACTTTAAAACCCTGACAGAAAAGAAACGGAGAGACTTCATAACTCTCAACACCTCCTCAACCCTCGGAAACATAGGGAAAAAAAAAAAAAGAAATGCTTTGCAAAGCTCTGTCAGTCTCCCTTTGGCTTCTTTAGTCTCTGCATTTTCCACCATGGTAACTGTCCTTGCTACTGTTTTGAGGGACTAGAGAGAATTCCCACACCTAACTGCATTGTCAGGGGAGATTAATGCAAGGAAGCTGGAAGAGAGGGAGCTCAGCTCGCTTGCCTTTGTTCAAGGTCATTCACCCACTCCCTTTACAGAGCCCTCTGGCACCTAAGCTTTCCCATCACAATTACTCCCTCACTATATTTACCCAGCAGTGATACCAAGCCTTTCCTGGAAGCATCCACCATCTCAAGCTGTTTAGAGAACTCTCAGCAAGAGCTCCTTCTCTCCCTCCCTTGCACTGTGGCTGCTGTGACTCCTTCCCAGCTGTGCCCAATGCACCTGGAGAGGAGAGCAGAGCAGCTCAGGTGCTTCTCTCTTACTGCTTTGCCTGGGAGCTGCAAGGATTGACTTCAGCTGGGGGAAAGTTTTACTGCTTGAAGGAGACAGCTGGGATCTTTTCTCTCCATGGAAGCAGAGTTAATTCTCAGCTTGCCAGGAGTGCCAGAGTACAGAGTTTCCTTGTTGGCTCAGACTTTTCAGTAATCACTGGGACTTGCAGGTGATTAGCATATTTTTAGTTTGGACTCTGCTGGGTCCTACCACAACAAAAAGGTTCAGGGCTGCATTTATGGGAAAAAAACCCTCTTGTCATTATTTTTGAAACAAATTCCCTTTCATTTCAAAGTCAGATTTGGAACAAAAGTAAATAGCGGTTTCACAGCATTATTTTTAAACTACAAAACCAGCTGCAGCCCACAAAATTACATTCTGACCTCATATGGAGGGCTGTTACACTTATGTCTTATGTGCAGGAGTTACAGGTACTCTTTACAGCAGATTATTTCATCACAAACAACGGATTGGAGCCTTGGTTTAATGATCTGTGACACTTCCACAGTTGATGATCAGGTAAATCCATGTGTCTGAAAACACACCAACACACCTATGCGATTAAGGGCTTGTCCAGAACTGCCTTTTTCAGGAACTCCAGCAGCATGAGGTCCCCGAATCTCTCAAGTCTACGTGAATGCACTGGTTCTTCTCTTCACAGATGTATTCTTTGTCATGGCTACCAGTAGCTCCTCTCACTCCTGAACTATTTACCACATGCTGTACTTTTGTTTTCCCACTAAGAGTGTTGGTGTCTCTAATATGATGTCTCAGCGTTGCAACCCAAAACAGGGAAGGGTTTTGTCATGCAAAAACACGACAAAACCAACAAAAGAGAACAGGCTTTTCCTTCCTGCAAATATCTCATCCATCATTCTGGCAAGCCTGCTGACAAGAAAGGAGTAAAATGTCACAGACATCCTCTAGTAGATTATGTCTAATTGACCATTTCGCACCCCCATGAGGCAGAGCTGTGTCTGAGGGGCTTCCTTTACTCACTGAAAATAATCAGAGTCAAACCCATTCCTGTGATGCTATTTTTCTCTTCTTCCTTTACTCACTGTATTTCCCTGCTGTGAACACACACGCTCATCTAGTCACATCCTCACACCAGACAAATAACCACAACTCCACTGCAAAAGGAGAAAGAATCACAGAATGGGTTGGCCTGGAAGGGACCTTAAATATTATCCAGTTCCAACCCCCTGCCATGGGGGTGGAAACCTTCCACCTTCCAGGGATGGAACATCCACACCTTCTCTGGGCAAATTCTGCCAGGGCTCACCACCCTCACCCACTGTAAAGAGTTTCTTCCTGATATCCAATCTAAACCTACTCTCTGGGAATAAAGGTATTCACAGACACAGCATATGTGTGCTGAGACGTTTGAGCAAATTAACTTCGTTAATACATGGGATTAATTAATCACTGCATTAATAAATGGTGTAGACATTTCAAACTCCTTTAGGATTTATAAAGCATTTAGATGTTGAGAACTGTCAGCAACAAATTATACCCAGGTAGTACAGAGAAGGATGGGAATGAATAAAATGGACATACATGGTGGGTCAGAGTTAGCCCATCTAACCTAGGAACTGGATTTTCCCAATTATCTCAGTTCTTTAAGTGTGATAGATGTTGCCTCTCTGAGGATCCACAACACACTGAGAAGGTCATGTGTACACCAGAGGTCACAAATTCACTAAATCACTGCTTTTTACACCCTGGCAGGGCTGTCTTCCAATCTTCTTCTCTTACCTCTTAGCACAGTGACCGGCAAATTGATCTAAAACACGGCAGATTTATATTCAATGCTCCTCTCCTTTTGCAGGGACTATAAACAAGATCCCATTTAAATTCCCTAAAATTTAAACCAAAATGTTTTATCTAACCTCCCTGTTAAAATTGTAAAATACTCCCTGAATGACAGAAAACAAAAAGGAAAAAAAAAGAAAATTAATTACTGCACAGCATGCTTACTGCAAGTTCCATCTGGGAGAGGAGAAAAAGAAGCTAAATCGAGGACATTTACTGTGACATAAATAAGCCTGAAATCCAAGAATTTGCCGCTGAACAAAGGAGTTAACTACCACATTACTTCTCACTCTTACTTACTTGGCTGCAATCAATATTTTGCTGTTCACTGGAAAACAAAAATCTCAGGAGACTGATGGCTGGGGCACTCCACCAGCCCATACAGCATGCAGGCAGTGGTCCTGTCAGGTTAAGGGCAGCAAAATCACCTCTCACATCCTGGATATGAGCTCTTAACCCTGATGTGTTCAGTGTAATCTGAAGAGTGGGAAGAAAGTAGCTTTGCTCTTCTTTCACCCGTCTAGTAAGAAAGAGCCGTTTCAAGGACGTGTTAATAGCAAATTGCTCATCAATATAGTTCCCGAGCTAACTTTAGAGGCCAGGCCAAGAACCTGAGGAGCACTTGGTGTGCTCAGAGCAGACACTGCAGTATCCTGCACTGAATTAGGCAGCTCTCTGCCAGCAGCTCCAAGACAATTCCGCTCTCTCTGTCACCGAGGCAGCGCTTGCTCTGAGCAAAGCATTCACAGCACACAGCTCAGCAGCCTGGCCCTCACATCTGACTCAGCTCCCACAATCTCATCTTTCCTTCCCGTTCCACCTCTCCCAATACAGTTTATTTTAAGCCCAGAGGTATTCAAACAATAAGAAAACTTTTGGGGGATGCTGTTCCATGCATAATTTAACTTCTCTTGTCATTTAGATGTCCTGCAGGTACCGCACTGATTCTCCAGAAATAGGGAAATCGAGAGGGATTGGAGGAGTTATGTTTGTGTTTGTATTAGTTATCATCTTAACTGAAACAGACAAAACACACCAGAATTTTGAGGAACAAGCTTCCCTCCAGCCTAGCTGGTGGAATATAGCTCCCTTCTGTGGAGACAGCATGACACAGGCACTGACTGCCTTGTTTCCCCAGGAGTCTGGAAAGGTTAGAAGAAGGGAAAACACATTTCCTACCTATCTAACACAATGCAGCACAGAGAGAGAGAGATGAATGGCTTTGCTTTAGTCTATCATTACCTTGTCATAAAACACTATTAGCCTAATGCTTCATTCCATGGGAGCCTCGCAGCACTCTACTCTCTTTTGGGGGACACAAGCAACTGGCTCCAAAATACATTCTGCCACAGAGGAATCTATGTTGAGGGTTTAAATTATCTGCATATCTTTAATCTTAATCCAGGGAGCCATGGAGGATCTGCTAGTTATTTATAACTGGGCTGGGGTGAGCTGCTGTGAGCAGGGTAATTGAAACAGTATTTCAGCCTGTCTGCCACTGATTTGTGTAATGGCTGATGTTAGCTACGGCATAATCACAGCGCTAAATGGAAAATAAAAAATAAAAATGCATTAAACATATGTTTTTATGTTGTGCTTTATGATCACATTTTTTATTGCACTTTCTAATTCTCTTGTTCCTTCCTTTCGGAGATCAATTTACTTGCCTGGCAGCAGTTTTCGGTATTAAAGCTTGAGAAAGCTGATCTGCTTTCTCTTATTCTCTTGATTATGGGAGCTTTCAGCCTGAGAGCTACTAAATTCTAAAGACTGAGAGCTATGACCTCTTTTTAAAGTTGCTCTTACAAAAAAGGATCAGTTCATGCAAATTATTGTCCCTTAAATAATAATCTTTATTTCCCAGAAAGATGTTATTTTGTTCTTTCCTCTATGAATTTTTCAGCATGTACTGTTAATTCTTCAATCCATTACTTGACATATACTGTCTTTGATATTTGACAATAATTTCAGTTAAGTGGTTTAGTGCTGCCTCAAATAAGGAAAGACAAGGCATGATTTACTATCATGCCCATTATTTCCTCTCCTTTTAAAGGAAAAACTACTCTCAGACATCATCTTTGGTTTCTGTGCCAAGGTGCCTTGCTATTCCTCCTCCATTCATGTCCCTGTCTTTCCAGCCTTGGTGACTTCTGAACAGACAAGTTCCGGCAAGTCTGTCAAACAGAAGCTGTGAATCTGCACATCCAGCCACAGAACCACCTGCATCCCCAGCCACCTCCAAGGGAAGCTCCCAGGCTGCAATCCTCTTTCCCTCAGCCTCTGAATTGTAAACCTTAGCTCTTCCATTCCCTTAGGAGCCATTCAGCCTTCTCTCAGGCTCAAGCCTAAGTCCACAATCTCAATTCCAGTCCAGTTCTGCCCTCTGTTCTGACTTCTAGACATTTCTGGCAAGGAAGTAATATTCTCTTGCAGAATCTCCTTTAAGCATCATAGACAGCACCATTACCAGATTAATAATGCTCTGAGAGGAAAGGATGGGCTGAACATAATAAATATCTCTTGTAAACTGGCTGGACTTGATGTATTATATTCCACTTCAACACCACCCCTGACAGGTGCTGGGAAATGTCCTGTAAGAAGCATAACTATGAACTAATAAGTGTTAAATCTGCTGATATTTACACAGGAGAGGAACAAATGAAGTGCAGCCAGAGCACCCAGCAGAGTCACACCAGCTGCTGGCTAAAGGCAGACATTTCATTCACTGCCCTTCGCTATGTTCCTTCTCATGTACATATAAACTGCCCAATCCTTTTTATTGTACAACAAGAAACTCTGGTATTTCCAGAAGGAAATTCAAGAAGTAAACAAAGAAGTTGTGCTGGGAAGAAGGGATCAGCCAAATGCATCAAAGGAACATGTGGGCCAGCAGAATGTGGAGAGCAACAGAGATCTGTCATAAACCAGTGAGTTATCACCTTTCCCTCTCATGAGATTGCATCTGGATTTTTTTTAACCCCTCAACAATAACCTTCTAAAAACAGAACAGAAAAGTTTTGAGGCTTGCTACAGGGAAAATATCATCAGCAGCACAATGTCGGTGAGAAGGGGTCACTTGCTTCCTTGGAAAGATTACAGAACAAGGAAGAAATCATAGCGAGGGAACTCTCTGAACATGAGTACCGAGAAACCCACTGAGAAAACCTAATCCCCTCTAACTGCTGTGCAGAAGCTGAAAGGCAGCCATTTAACCTTTGGACTGCCACTGCTACACAGCCACAAAAGCATCCATGTGAAACCTTGAAGTGGTTGAAGCTACAGCTGGGAGAGACCTATCCTACTCCCATGAAGTATGACCCACTTGGTCCCCAGACAGAGGATTCATCAATTACAGCTAATAAATACTTTACAAATACAAAACCATTAGCATATTTCTAAATCTGGAAACATTACTCTTTCTCCGGCAGACAGTTCCTCATCTGAGCAGGCAGTACAAATGTATTTTTCTACTGTAGAGACACTCACTGCTCTTGGCATGGGTTCATATCACTGAAGCAACTTCTTTTTCATAGCAGAGACGTGCTCTAGGAAGGCTGGGATATAATTTTACAGGCATGGGCTTGGGTGAATTCTGCCCTAGGGATGTTGTTATCTAATGGTAAATATACTGTACATGCTACAGGCAGGGTGAAATGTTACTTTCCTTAATCTAAAAAATGTGTCTATGACAGAAGAGAGCTTATAACACTAAAATCAGAGAGATAAGCCTTACAGGAATGACAGGCACAAAGGCTCTGAAAAGGCTCCCAGCACAGTCAGGCAAACATAAGCACAGTGCCTTCACAATGACCAAGACTATTACCCTCCAAAAACGGGTCTCTGGAGGAGCGAATCTGTGAAGGCCATGTGGCAGAATCTGTCTCAGATGGGTCGTGTTTAGTTACCTTCCCTCTTCAGCAAGAATCATAGAATCATTGCCCAAATGCTTCTTGAGCCCCACCAGCCTTGGAGCTGTGACCTGTCCTGGGGAGCCTGTCCAAGTGCCCCACCACCCTCTGGGGGAAGAACCTTTTCCTGATATCCCACCTAAATTACAGTAGAGCAGGTGTTAGACAGAAACTTTTTCAAACACTTTTCTTTATCAGAATGTGCATTGTCCAGGGTGGGCCTTAATATTTTGTGGGTGCTCCTTGGTTCTGCAGTCCTTCTGCTCCTGGTGTAAAGCAGCTGAGCCTGATGAGCTTCCACCCCATCCTCTCTAACATGCCAACAACATCCTGAGCCATTTTTCATTAAAAAAACCCAAAAAAACCCCAAAACATTCCAAAAGGAATTTCTTCTGTGCATCATCCATAGAGCCTCACTGCCTCTGGCCCATTGTTTAGTACCATGCCCATGTGTGTTCCTCGCTGGACATTTCCAAGTTCACACCAAGCAAGGCTCAGACTCACTCAGACCTCAGTTTATGTCCATGCACAGCACTGTGGGGACTGCAGAGAGGATAACCCAGGGACTACTGATGGATCAGGGCCTGGGGGAAGCTGATAAAAGAGCAATGTGGCTTGCACACCGAACTGCTCAGGCAGCTTGTATGGGAAATCTGCACCCAGAGAAAGGGTCACCCAAGTTCTCTTGCATGTTGCGACAACTTGAGGAAATGTAAAAATAGAGGAGGAGGAAGGAAGATATAGTGAAATACAAAAGCCTTTTTTCTTTCTAAGATGAAGGTGAAAAACTTCCAAAAATTCTTGTGAAATTGCTGAACTGCTGTGGCATCATCTAAAGCAGAGATGGGCTCCTGGAGGTGTGTAGCACTCATATGCACACACATTCCAACACTGTGAGGAGTTTTGCCCACTCTTGGATGCTGCAAGTCCTCAATACAAATAGCTTGAGAGCTCTGCTAAATACAGGTGTGCTTAAAATATGCTTTAAATTAAACACTTGCCTACAATCCTCGCTGAATCAGAATGAAAATCCTGTGCGTTGGCACAGTCTCAGCTTTACAGATGCAAGAATTATACCAAGGAGAATGAAGTGAGTCTGGAATTTCCACCAAAATAACAACCTTACAAAGCTGTCAAGGGCCACAAACAAGAAGGAGTGAAACAAGGCCAAGATTTTCGTCTGTCCTTGAGTCATGGCAGAGCGCAAAGGAAGACACAGAGGAAAATCTTTCTTTTCCCTCCTTTTCTCCTCACTTGGCTGAATGAGTGTGTCTGCAGCTCCATTCAAATCGGATTATCTCACTTTCAGAAATGAATTTTCCAAGGAAACAGCTGCTTATCACTAGGCTGCAAAGAGGATGCCCCCCAGACCACCAGCTCCCAGAACCTGGGATGAGAAATTAGAAATATGTAGGGCTAAAGGAATGCTTGTTCTTCATCACAGAAGACAAGTATTGATAAGTTTTCGCTATGCCAGTTCCCTGCTGCTTTCCTTCTCACACTGCTTGCCCCAAGGTAAACTCCATAATTTGAAAATTATGAGAGAGTTACATTCCTATTATTCCACTAAAGACACATCAGGTTTTCTGTAAGTACCTCTGGTCAAACCTTTCAACACTTCTCTTTAGAAAAAGAAGAAAATCATGACTCTAATTTGAAATGTAAATTGATGATGCCATGATTTAGATTTTCATTGTATAGTGACTTCTACTGGCTTATTTAAAGTAGCAAGGACACAGGACATAGCACTGTACTTGTTTCCTTCATGCTCCTAAAATTAAGTGGATTGATTTTTTTTTTTTAACAGATAAACTAGATGGAGAGGGCATATTTAATTTGGGTGATTTTTTTACATACCTCCACAGCAATAACTAACCATATCAAACCAAGTGTTCTTGAGGTGTTTTGGCAACAGGACAGCATTGCATTTCTGACAGCTGAAGAGCAACAACAAGCCTCCACAGCAGGACTCAGCCAGCTTTAAGCACAGGCAAAGTGTATATCTGCCCCCAGCCACACGGATATATCCATTATCCAGAGTTTAATCCTGTTACATATCTGACCACTGGCACATTCCTTACATATGCAGCCACTCTCTGCTGAACAGGCACTGCTCTAGAAAGTGCCGAGAGTTATTGACCTTCAAGCCCTTGGAAGTAAATATGCAGAAGCTTATTTAAATATTTAAGTAAATTAGATTGTCTTGTTTTACAGAAAAACTACAGAAACACCACAAAATATTTTGGTGTGAATAGAAGCTAAAGAGATGCACAGAAAGTGCCTGAACCTTTCTTTAGTGCTTACCTGAGGCAAATCTACATCCCACAAAATCATGTCATTCCAAGGCTTTCAAGCATATTGGGAATCTTTGCATAAAAAGAGATTTCAAAGGACACGCTAAGGACTGATTTTGAAGAATAAAGAAGTCACAGAACACAGACTTGCATGGTAGCTTCCAGTGAGTGTAGCTTGAAGTTGCTCATAAAAGTGGCCTTTAAAGAATAACTTTACCCTGCCATGAACAGGTCAAAAAGACAATGCAGAAGTGTAATGACTTGGGGGAAAATGACCCTTAAAATTCCAGAAATGCCTTGTTCCAAGAGATCCAGTTCATTGCCAGGGACAGGCTTTGTTCCTAAGAGTGCTGACACAGTGAGGACATGACACAGGGACTGCTTAGGTGAAAGAACCTGTCATGGAATTTAGTACATTCTAGACCAGTAATCAACCTTTTTCCACAGCCCAACACCTGGGGTTCAGATGATGGATTGCATGACTTCCATGTTCCTAACAGCTGTGTGATTCCTTTTGTCTCAGGGTGACAGGATTAAGGATTAATGAAGCCTGGAGAGGAGCTCCCACTGGAGAAATCAAGCAGCCACCATCTCCCTTCCTCCCAGAATGAGTCAGGATTCTTTCTTGTTCATTTGTTTCACACAGTCAGACACTGCCACACTGCTCAATGCCACTAAGAAAGAAGAAGAAGAAAAGAAAAAAACAACAACAACAAAACAAACTTTGGATTTGCAACTTAAATACTGAAATGAAACATGGGGAAAGCTAGAGGGAACAGCAAGCCACTCCTTTAGCTTCTGGTGTGAAGTATTGCTGTTTGTCTCCCCGCATAAGGGATGTTACAAAACCATCAAAGATGCTCAGTGGTTTGCCCCAGCCTCATCCTTGCTGAGCTCATGGCTGGATGCTGTCAGGTTTTGGAGCATCCTATCTCAGCATCCACAGCTTTTGGGCGAGCAGTTACCTTCCTGCCTTCTGGCCAGTCTGAAGGGAAGGCAAGGAAACACCAGAGCAATTCCTGTTGCTACTGCAGGGCTCAGGAAGCATGAAGTATTTATCCGTTTGAGCAAGCCAATTACTTTGCCAGTCTCAACAGCAGCCTGTCAGATGAGTGCTGCTGCTGCCAGCAGTGCATGGAGCTGCAGAGGGGTCACCCAGCTCATTGCTCACTCAGCTCCTGCCTTGTGTGACTAAGGGAACTGCAAACAGAGCCCAGAAGAAATCAGAGTAGCACTCTGCCATGGGTTGCTGTTTCCAGATACACATGGCTGCCTTATTTCTGAATCACAGGGCTGATGAAGAGATGCCGAAGGATCTGAAGGTGAATCGGGAACAGAGATTGATTTTGCAAACTGCTGAACTGAACTCTCGATTAAATGTGAGCCCAGAGATAAGTAAAGCAGCCCTCAAAGCTGTAACACCCTATTGCTCATACCAGTCTTCAATTTCTTTTTCTCTTCTCCCCTGCAACAGATTGATATGAATTACTCAATAATTGCCACCTCCCCTGGGCTTCAGCTTTCAACTGACAGAGAAGACCTTATCTCTGTCCTGGGAGTAAGTTGTCCTGGGTTGTCCTTTTTCTCGTTTTTGAACTATTTCCTCTGAACTTTAAGGACAGAATATCTTAACTCCTAGCACAAAATCCTCTCTTGTCTCATAGTAATCGGGAAAAAATGTAGTAATCAATAATCATATTCAATAAGCCTTGTGTGTGTGTATAAGCTTCTGCAGGTGACTTTATGTAAGTCACTGGATTTTTTTATGCTTCTGTTCTCAATCTAAGAAATCACAGTTCTCTCTTCTTCTACTTTTTCTGTTTAGTTAGACCACAACCACTTCAGCACAAGGTCCCTAAAGCAGACCCCAAACCACAGTAGTGCCCAAAAGACACATGGAATGATAAATACATGTACACACACATACACATAAGAGGGGTTATTTAAGCCATAGTTATGACTAAATCTATCATATTTTGGGAGGAGAAGAGGAATATTATTAAACTCAGAGGCACTAAATTATTGGTAAATCATAAATATATATCCTAAATAAACCAGGTTCTATTAGCTGTACTCTACCATTCCCTTTGAAAGAGCTGTCCCTCAGAACAATAAGAAAATGGCATTTCAGACTCCAACTCTTACTTCAGTTTAAAACAAGTCCTTAGCAGTAGAAAATGAAAGAAATTATTCTTAATAGATAATGAGTTTCAAGGTGAGCACCTTACCCCTGGCACTTTTCAATTAAGAGTGCAGGGCTTGCGTGTCTTGAGAATACTATTACTGACAGTGCTGTTCTAATATATTTTTAGAGGATTGCCCTCAGGGCTCCAGTTTCTTCAATCCACATCCTCCTCTCTTCCTTCCGAGGCTCCTGCTGAGTTTCTGACAACCCATAATATTTCAACCTCTCTCATCCTTTCCACCTTCTTCCTAACTAAAACTGAACAAACATTTTTTAACCTACTTTATTGTTGTTTTTCTCCCAGCTGAAGGCCCCACATGTGAATAGGCTGTTTGAACATCATCAGGAAAGGTGATGCTGGCTGATGAGTATTAGCAGACTGGCCTAAAGAATTCTGTCGGTGCTGTCTGTGGGGTTGCATACAGATTGGCTCTGTTCAAACCAGCAAAAACCTGTGTGTGAATAAACACCAGCCCTCCTCCCACTCCTGTTTTACACCAAATACAAAGTCTGGGATTGCTAAAAGGCGATTTTGGGGAGCTTTGGTTTTGCTGCTGCTTACAACAAGCAGTTTGAAGCCCAAACTGGACTTGGGCTAACACAGGGCACAAGGTTGTCAGTCCTTACCTGTTTTACAGGCTCTCCCACATTCAAAATAAAGCCACTGGAATGCCCAGAGGAGAAGAGTTCCTGTTTGTCATCCCATATGGATTTACACTGCT
Organism: Grantiella picta; assembly: GCA_013397955.1. Classification (NCBI taxonomy): domain Eukaryota; kingdom Metazoa; phylum Chordata; class Aves; order Passeriformes; family Meliphagidae; genus Grantiella; species Grantiella picta. Next base: position 4,269,085 of record VZRM01009862.1, read on the forward strand.
TTTAATTCCTTTACCTTTTCTTCACAATAGATATATACAAACAAAACAAAAGTTTCTCTAATTAAATTCAACATCTTGTCACAAGGATGAGAAGTTCCAGGTTGAAGATATTTCTGTACCCACTGACAGCTGTGCTATAATGAATATTATTAATAACAGCTACAAGTATGCTTGGAGTAGCACACGATCTCTGAGCAGGCAGCCCAAAGACATCATTTATTTCTTGGCTCGTGTTAGATTTATTGTATTAAGGGTTGTTTTGTAATTAATCTACAGCTCCTGAAAACTCTGCCACCTTTCTAATGTAGGGAGAATGTGGATCCTGTGAACTAGGTGTGAAGGTTATGAAGTATTTAATGAGAGCCAGCGTTTACAAAGCACAGCAACAAGAAGTCCCCTCTTCACCGCATGCCTGGCAAAATGGGGAGTTTATAAATCCCTAGATCTTTTTAAAAGGACATAAGAACCAGTTTTCATTGTATATGTCACCTGCCATTGCTGGAAGGAGCCAGTGATGTGTCCGGATAGATAAACCACTCAGATGAAATTAAGGAAGACCAGCACCTTCCCCAGTTTTCATTAACACAGAACAGTGTTGTTTCATCAAGACCACCCCACCATAAAGGAGAAAAACAATTTCTCCAGATCTGATTAAAAAAAAAAAAAAAAAGATGAAGACAAAAGCTCAAACTTGCTGAAAAGAAGGGGAGAGAAAACTGTAAACAGGGGGCTGTCAGGACTGTGCTCTAGTTCTCTCTTTTGATATAGGTGGACTTGTATGCAACTGAGAGATTTCTATCAGGGAGCTACAGAATCTCAGTCCATCAAACACCTCAGCTCTTGCCTAGGATCAGTCTGAATGGGTTGCTGTAGAGGGATGGTTTTACTTTCATACCTTTCCCTCTGCATTTCAATAGTTTGGGATTACTGAAAGATCAGCAGTGTGAATGTCTGAAGTTTTAGGTGAAGTTCCTTCATTGTCCAGGCTACCCAGGGAAAGAGAATGTCAAGGTAAAGACAGTGGGAGTGAAGACATCCTCTTCACTGTGAGGAGATAATGAAGGGAGGATCCAGTCTCACTGACTTTTAGGATCTGAGAGCATCATTTTCCATTATTCTAGCTCCTCTCATATTCTAGAGGCCACTGACTTGAACACACATAAGTCTCAGTAGGAAACAGATGCAGAAAAGTCCTTTAGGATGACCGAGATCCTTAATGCCTTCTTAGGTATCATAAGTTCACAGGTCAATATCTAGGAAGATCATCATTGCATTTATGTGTGGCTTGTTAGAATGGTCAATATCTAGGAAGATCATCATTGCATTTATGTGTGGCTTGTTAGAATGCCAAGATAAAAAAATAAACGATTCTGTAAGTCCACATTTATTTTTGCACACCCTGGTCTTTTACACAAATAATGCAAACTCAAGCAAGTCTACATCAGTAACTACTGGATTATTCAAAATGATTCTGAGAAAAGACAGAATTTTATGGATCATCATTTCTAATCCTTGTCTCTTCTATAAGGTAACAATTATGAGAAAATTGGTCTAGATATTTTTGATACAGAAACCAGCCAAAAGCAGTTTCCTCTCATGACTGAGTAACAGTATGCTGAATCCTCTTTGGTAACACACCAGCATAGTTGATAAGCAGTAAGGGAGTGACAGAGACTGGGCAATATGAGACCTGTGGCAGAGTGAATTTTCAAGATTTCAAGTGAAAGAAGGAGACAGCTAAAAATGGGAGTCTCTAATAGTTTGCTGAATGCATGAGAACTGTGCATCCCTGCGTTTGCAAATTAGCTGCCTCAGAATTTCCAAGAGAGCTAGAAAGATTCAAATGACAAGTGTGCTCCCATCTGGTGAAAAAATTCTCTTTCAAAGGAGAGGAGAATCATGCTGAACTGACCAAAGTGCCTTGCTAGTAAGACTTTGAAATAACAAAACACAATTTTCTCCAGCTGAGAAGAAAACTATTTGGGAAAAGCTTCCAGTCACAGATTTGAAAACCTCTGCAGGCTCACTCAACCCAAAAAATCCAAATTTCATGAAAAGGTAATCCATGTGACCCAAAAAATCACACCTACCTATTAGCAAAATCCATATGTAGTAGAACTACCAGCTTGCTTAGAGTAACTAATAAACAGCAGGCTTCTCTTTCCTCAAATCCATCCAAATCCAAATCTTTTTCACAGAATAATATAAAAATAATTTCTCATAAGAATAAATTGAAGAAAGGTTTCTTTTTTTTTTTGTCTTGGCTCAACAAAAAATAGTTAACCTCAAACAAGTCAAGTTTGTTCAAGCATATGAAGACAAAGCTTTATAGATTTTAAGCAAACTGATCAAATAGAAGTGACAGGATGTGATAAATATTTTTCATTATTTATTACAAGCTGATCAAAAGGTATTTCTGTAACCTGTAATGTCTGTATTTTATTCTAGATGATATCTAACATAGCTACTTTCCATCAATAAGGTGTTTTTAATGTCAGAAACATTCATTACATGCTGGCTCCTACAATCTGTTGGGAAATTACTCTTTCAAAGCTAATCAATAGGAAAACTTACAGTGATAATATAATTGAAGCAGTTCACGTGAAATAAATGGTCTGATCAACATCAATCCCCATTCAATAACCTATTAATACATCATCTATACTATTTAAATTACAAGCCACTTTAATTACAACTGGCATCATTCTGCAGGAGACAGAACAAAAATACTAGACAAAAAACCAGACCAAAAAAACTAGCAAAATCATCCCAACTATTTTAATGACAGTGATTCCTCTGGGTGAGCGTAGATGACATCATCAGCCAGCTTTTAGCCTCCTCTTTCCAGACATCCACATTTCCACTACCCTAGCTGCATTAGAAAGACATTTGGGAAATATGAGTTCAGTGTTGGGGAACCAAAGAGGTCAGAGATGTAAAAATCGGTCCTACCAAGTTTTATGTCTTTTGCAGAAAGAACAAAAAGTTCTGGTTTTAACCAAGAAGAGCTCAACTCACTACTTAAACTGCAAGATGCCTTACCTGCCTCTCCAACAAAAAATGAACAAACAGATGGAAAACAAAATACAATACCTCATTACACATGCCATCCTTTATTTTTTAATTTTAGCCAGAAATACGCGAGCAGGAGATGCTAAAAATTCTTAATTTTAAGGACAGGAAGAACTGTGGCAGCCACCTAATGAGATCTGCTTGAGAGTACATGGAATGCTCCCCAGCAACTCCTATACCGAAAGGAATAAAATGTGGCTGAATTAAAAGCACTTCCCCAAGAAACCAAATTCTTATTTAAAGACTGCGAGTAGTGATCAACAAATCACTTTCCTCAATAAATTACTGTAGCAGTTAATTAAAATGTGTCCCTTATGTTCAGTTTTCTTTGGCATCCAAAACGTGGAGAGCAGACTTTGTTTTATGTTGCATTACATCCAGGCAAAGTTTGTAAGGTCTGGCAGTAATCATTCTTTACAGAATGGATAGAAACTGGAGGCACCTTTCAGGTACACTACCTGATACTACACCATAAAAAAAGGTACAAACGTTGCTTCTTCTCCAATTTCTGCTGGTGGCTGGTGCCTGGAAGGTGTTTGTCCTGTAGCTACCCCGTGTCACAACTCATGCCAACACCTCTTCAATCATAACCACCACCTGCCCTGGCTAGGGTGCTCTAGTGCAGGAGTGCCAACACATGCTGCCATCACACCTTCATTCTGTGGTGCAGAGACATCTTTCTGTAAGAAATACAAAAGCTCTTTAATTTTCTTCACTTTTCCTCCACACTGCATATGCTCCTGATGAAAGATGCCTTGTTATTGTCTCCTTGCTACTCCGAACAGACTGAACTCTCTAAACTCTCTCAAAAGGAAAAAGATTTCTAAAGATCTTTGGGAAGCAGGAAAAAAGAATCTTCCTGTTTTCTGACAGCCCAGCTTCTCCTATGGACCCCTTTTTCCTCCTCCCTGTCCCACTGCACAAAGGGGAAAAGCTGGCTGTGCCACTTCCAGCTGTGTACAGGGCAGGAGGAATTGGTACTGCAGGATGCCCAGCCCATGAGTGCAGCCCTTCTTGAACAGGAATGAGTGGCTCATCCCTGTTCTGCTCTCCCAGCTGAGGAGGAAAGGCAGCCCAGTGCCCTGGGCAGCTCCAAGCTTTGCTGTATCCAAAGCCTGCCCTGCAGCTCCCCTCCTGCAGATCCTCTGATGTCAGCAGACCAGAGCTGTGTGTGTTGGGGTGAATCACATTAGAGCTATTTAGTACTGGGAATTTCTATATTTATAACATAACGGTGGCAATTTAAGTGCTCTGAGGTCCCTGGACTCACACATCTATCTTCTGGAATTACTTGTCATCGAGGTGTCAAAGCCAGGAGCATCAGGATGACAGTTTGTTAAAATAGGCAAACTAAAAGATTCTGCTAAGTTAACACTTGAATGACTTATGAACCACTCATTTTAATATTTGATTTAAATTTGAGAGAGTTGATTGCGAGTGGAAGTGCCTGGCCTGACAATAAACAAAGGAGTCATTCACAGGGCAAAAGCCTTTTGCTTCAAGCCAAACTTACAGAAGCTAAGGCTAACTCTTGTTCTGAACCTGTTTCTCCTACAAATGGTCACACTGGCTGTCACACACACCAGTTCTGGCCTTCTTATATACAGGAAGAGTCAAAATCTGTGACAACTCTGTGATCCAGACATGCTTTTGGTTTGAACCATTGTTTTATTTGCAGATGCAGCATCAGTATTTCCCAGCGCTTGGGCCCTTCTCTCCCATCAGACACTGCAAGCAGCCATCAAAACACATCTGTGTCATAAACATGCAAGAATTAAGTGAAATTATCCACATATCTCTTCCTAACAACAAGCACTCCCTGAGATTCCAAAGGAGATTATAAAATTCCAGTTAGGTTTCTCCCCCCAGCCACCAAAAGCTGTTCATTGTGGAAGAGCAATCTCCTCCTTGCAGAGACTCCAGCGAGCCAAAAGTGCAGAAGCTGAACCAGGAAAGCAGCCAAATATTTTCTCTGCTGTCTGGTCACCTCCTTTTCAAAGGGATGTAACTCAGTGCAATTACAGCACAAGCAAGTCAAAAAGTCACTTATCCATCACACATACAAGGGATACAAACCACATCCAGGTCCTTAATATTCTCAGTGAGTAATTCTAGGTACTTGTGCATGGGTTTATGGCATGGACAGGAACTAAAATGTATTTAGGAAGCTCCTATTAGAAACAAGGTATTTTCATCTAAAAGCCTCAAGGTATGTTCTGAATTTTTAAATATATAAACAAATATGATGATCTTTGCTATTTAGAGAGAAGCAGATGGAAACAGGGATCAGAACAGTGTGCAGGTAAGAATGCAACTAAAGACAGACCAAGTGAAATTGTGGTACAAAAAAGCAACACATCTGCTGGGACAAGGAAGGATACAGAATACAGAGATAATGTCATTGTTTTCAACTTACAGGTCTCAAAAATGCCTGAGAATAAAAACTCCATCAGTCCAAAGTATCACCATAAACTTCTTGAAGTACTTACCTCTGCTTATTCCTGTCTTTCATAATATAAAACACACTGTATATAAAAACCTGCCATCCCAAATTTCATTTTATGGTACAATATAATGAATCAAAATGAAATATTTCACAACAAAAAGACAGGAGGAAATCACAGAAAAGAGAAAGCTGTAGTTAGGTCAGTTAGAATTCCAAATAATTTGAAAAATTCCTTGAAAGCAGTCAGCTCCTGACAGTTGGGGTTTTTTTTAACACAACAGGATTTTTCTAATAAAAAACAACTCTGTTTATTATGTTTGACTGCTTGACTTCAAGTAAAGCTCATTTTAAGCAGATTATATTGCAATTAGATCTAACAACTCTTGCAAAGCATGGATAAAAACCTGCCCCACTGAACTCGGAGGGAGAGAGATTTGCCTCAGACCAGTGAATTAATATGCTTCAATAAACCCACTCTTGTTTGTGAGGAAGAGGCTGATATTTCCTGCAGTCAGAACTTGCATGACCCTTGGTAAATTGAATACAGTTAAAAGATTTGCCATTGCAGTGTAGAATTCTAAGCAACATTTTTCACTGTCATAATGCAAATTCAGCGTCAGGCTGGAGGTTCCAGGATGGATTCAGTTATGGGACTCTTATTTGATCATTTAGCTGTGGCTGCAGGTCCTCCACTTGAACAGCACATTTGAGATCAGGTAGTGTCTGCACGTACAGCCAAAAATCTGTAGGCAAGCAGCACAGCACCATTTTCTGTTGGCTGTACATTTCTCATTGGGATCTTCCACTTCCTCAAACTGATAAAACATGGGAAAGACTGAATTTTTTGTTTCCCTAAAACATATTTCACCCAAAACACATCATGTACAGCATAAGATGACAACATCCTTGAAGAGATTGTTTTGCACAAAGGGATTTGTGACTCATCAAGAAGGAAGGTGAGTTCTGCTGAATATATAATGCCAACTTTGACAGGAAATCTATGTTTCCTCTAAGAGGCAGAGTATCAAATTAGCAAAGACAGTGCAGTCCCAGAAAACTGCAGCTCAGCATTTAACTTATGCAAGTGATGAACTTGGCAGAAGTGACCTGTAGATTTCACCTCCTAGGAAAGCCTCCCACCTGTAATAAAACCAGAGTGACCAAGGTGCATGGCTCCCCCTGGCTGTACATCATCCACCTGGACGTGCTGGACCTGCTCTGCACGTGGAGTCAAATGGGATGGCACAGCAAAAGAACGTGTTGCAAATGCCTGTGCACCTCTTGGCCTCTGTTGTTAAATGTCAGCAATCAGCAAGGATGGCAGTGCTGTGGCTTTGCCTCCACCCTAACCACACAGCTTCAAAACCCCAAATGATGGGGAATGTCCACAGATCCTTCTGGCTGTGTGAGCACTGCAAAGGAAGGACGCTGGCAGCTCAGTGCTGGTACCCAGCCAGCAGGTGCATTACCTCAGACCCACAGATGGTTTCAGGAGTTCTGCAGCTCCAGGAATGACAGCCTTTCCCTTCCAGCCTGCAGTCTGTGAACAAACTCACTTACCTTTTAAGTATTAATGAAGTGCTGTGCTCACCTAATGAAAGCAAGTTTTCTCTGCTGAGTGAGCTGGGGCCTTGGCAAGCCAATTAGTGCAAGATTTTGAAACTCCTACCAAGGCTATTTAGTGCTGTTCTAGAAAGTGCTCACTGACTGAGAGCTTTCTGGTGAGCTGGCAGAAACCAAATTGCCAAAAATAATTTTCCCCCAAGGGCAAAATCCACTTTGATACATTTTCTATTTTGAAAAATATAACAAGTGTTTTAGAACTGCCACTTATTCTTAGTGTGTAGGGCTTTTAATAAAGAACCAGCCTCAAATTTCAGCTTGACATTCCTTGTTTAGAAATCATTTGCCTTGAAATGCACAAAATTGTATTATTCAGGTGAATAACAATGTAACACAACCCAAGTACATACATACAGCATATATTAACTGCAAGATATTTTGAAGCAGCAAGATACCAGGGACAGTGCTAAGAACTGCAGGATTTTTAGGAATCCAGAAAGAGGAGAAGCAAGAAAATAAATAAATAAAATATTAAGTTTTCGGACAGATTGCAGAAGATGAGATTGATTTCATGCAGTGTAAGTTGTCCCTACTTTCAGCCATCAACGAGAATGAACAAGCACAGACCAGGGAAACAAACCCAAGGGAACTTCAAGGAGACTGTGGGCATCCTCAGGGAGCAGAGGTCCATCACAGTAGCTCCTGACCTCTAAATCCTGCCTGCATGCCATGCTCCAGGGCCCTGAGGCTCTCATGCCAGTTGAGTCAGAGGTCTGAATGCTGCTTCTCTGTGCATTTCATCCTCAGCTCCCCATTTCCCAAAGGAAGGTCTCATGGCTGCTATAGCTGGGATTGGCCTGAGCTATGATTCAGCCTGTGGTGATGGGATCTCTGAGCAAGACTTTTCACACAGTGGTTCTCCCCTGCTACAATAATTCCCAAGTTCTAATTTTCCTCGTGCCACTACTGCTCAAGAGCAGTGAGTTATGGGGTTTGGAGGCTGAGGAAGGAAATGATCCATCAGTCTAGCAGGTTTCAGTCTCCCAGCTGGGATGCAGGAGCACTTCAGAGCATTTAGGAGACTGGAAGAGTGGCTCAGTTAGTGGCCAAGCAATCCTGAATGTGGCATTGATCAGTAATTTATGGTCATCCAGGCCCAGCCCTACTCTTTTGGTACTGTGAAGGTGTTTCTGCTCCTCAAACAATTCTCCAAGTATTTGTGATCCACTGTATGGTATAACTCGGACTGGAGGGCAATTAAGACACCAGCTAACCCCAGCACCCCTGAAAGTTGAATGACTCAATACATAGTATGTTCTTACTTTCTTGTTCTTCAGGTACCTTGTGCAACTCAGCTGCACTAAGGATCAAACCCTCACAAACTTTGGCTTATGAGTATGTTTTCCAGCTAACAAACACCTGCCTGAATTTCAGTGTTCATAGCCTAGAAAATAAAGCAGTCATTAAATTGTATTTATTTACAGAAGATTTTCCTAGATGCCAGAGAATGCCCTCTCCTCCCTCTGAGTGTTTCACTGTATTACACTTTGAATTATCTTTTATGCACTGGGGTATTGAAATATTAAGCTCTGACAAAAAGAAGGCTTCATGGAAAAAATCAAATTAGAATCATCTTTTTTTAATGAGCCAAGTCGATGGCTGTTTCTCACAGTTTTCCACAGAGAAAGATCCGAGTTCTTGGATCAGGTAAGAAGCAATCAGAAGTGTCAGCAAAAGGAAGATGCTTTCTCCTAGCTGCTCTGTCAGTCTGATTTTATGCTAGAAAATCATACATTTCTCAGTATTATCAGTTAGCAAAAGAAACCAAGTGGATTATTAGTTAATGCTATGGGATTGCTAACATTACATCTTTATGCCAACATGGAAAAGGCCTCCCAATTCCAAAATGCTTATAGACCCAAGCACATGGAAATATTTAAAAACAATGAAACCCTAGAGATTTCCTGGCTTTATAACATCATATAAAAGTGACATATTGTATCATCTGCCATAAAAAGAAGAATCAATCCCAGCAGTTCAGGCAATTCACCAGTCAGGTAATACATTCATCCCTTTCACTTACCCTCTCCTGCAGACTTCCTTTATATCAGGTTCTGTCTTACATGCATTTCAATTAAAGTCTCTCCCTTTGAATGTCATTGGTGGACTTTTTTGCCTAAAGGTCAGCAGCCCCTCTGAGTGAACTGCATGCCTATGGATAAAACACAGAGGTGGTATCACAAACTGAAACACAATGACACCATTACAAACTACATCAGCTAATGCTGAGCAGTCCACCCTCTGCTTTAGTTCTCATTAACAATTTGTACTCTATCTTTTTAGACAAAAAGGAGTTGGAGCAGAATTTAAAACAAAAAAAAAAAAAAGAAAAGACATCCTAGAAAGCCTCACTGGAAGTTGGTGCCTTATATAAACTCCATAATCTGGGACTGCATGACCAGATCATCCTGGCAGAACATCCTGCCCTGTGGAACCCTGAAAAAGGGACTTGCTGTTGATGCGCACATCAAAGTACAGAGCTGAGTGAAGCTGCTGTGAGATACAGTGGGAAGTTCTTCTAAAGATCAGAACACAGTTGTGATGGAGCACGGGCTAGGAGACTGCAGTCACACAGCCTGCCAGGCAATCAGAGCCTGTCGATAAACCAATACCCTGCCTGACTCATCCCTCCCCGTCCTGCATCCCCCCGGCCTGGTTTGCAGATACTCTATTCCCTGAATTGCCTCACTGCTTGAGCTACTCAGGCACAGAGTTAACAAAACTCCAACACGAGTTCATGCAGCTCTGTCTCTGCGAAGGGAGGAAGGAGGAAGCAGAATGCAGAAAGCACAGATAATGCTGTTGCCTTACCGTGGGCCTTTCTCAAAGCTATTGATTTTCTGTCGCAGCTTTCTACTGAAATCACAGCATGGCCTTCTGGCTGGCTGAGATGCATTTTTGTGTACACACGCTCCCTGGTGTCTCTATATTATCGCATTATCCTCACATGCCAATTCTCAGCATCCCTGTCACCACTAGAAGCTGACACACAGGTTTCCTTTATAAAAACATAAAGCTGCAATAAATTCCAGTCCAGCTTAAACTAAGCCCATTGTTGCTGATTCTTATTCATAGTGCCTTACTTGCAGCATCAAAATTCTCCCTCTCCTTGTTTTTCTCTCTTTGAGGGAAAATGCTGTTTACTGAGAAGCTGTGCTAGAGCTCTAATTAACACGTGCTGCACCGAGCAAAAAGCACACCAGCAAACAGGCCTGTTTGAAGCCTATTTTTAAATCATATTACATTCAAGACATGCTCCCTCTGTTGTGCAGGCCCACACAGTCACTTAGGGCTCACTGCCTGCTTCCACTGCTGGCTGTTTCCCAAGTTTTCCCTCCCTTCTGTCTTATTCTCTGCCCATGGAGACAACAAACGAGCTATTCCCACAATCAGGAAAGCCTCCTTGCTGAGTCAAGAGAATGAGCCCTAGTCAGAGAGGAAAATACTCTCAGACACAGGTGTGCAAGCAACATCGTAATTACAGTCAGAATAGATGGCCTGCAAATTGCCCTGCCTTTGTAATTAACTGTGCTCTCTAATGAAGACCACTCTGTGTGCGATTACAACCTAATAATGCTTCATAGCTGCATGAACAAAGCTTTATTTCACTGAGAAAATGAGGATCAAATATTCACACAAGTAATCTACCCTAGAGTGCACGATCCCTGAGTCAGAGATGAAATTGTGGGTTGTTTAAATATCAATCAAAATGAATTTACTCTTGAACACTAGTTTACCACAGAGATATAAGCCAAGCTAATGGGAGCTGGATCACAGAAATCTTTTCTGGAACCTGGTGAGATGCATCTGCAGGTCCTGAGGGAAGTGGCAGAGGATGTGGCTAAGCCACAATCCATCATATTTGAGAAGTTGTGTCCTTCCAGTGTAGTTCCCACTGCTGTGGGAAATGGGGGAAATATAGCCCCCATTTTTAAAAAGGGGAAAAAAGGAAAACCTGGGGAACTACAGGTTGGTCAGGCCCATCTTGGTGCCCAGCAAGACCATGCTAAGGCACATAGGGATGTAACTTCTGACAGCCACCCTGGCTTCACTAAGGGCAAGTGGTGCCTGACAAATTTGGTGGCTTTCTGTGACAGAGTTATGGTGTCAGTGGATAAGGGAAGAGCAACTGATGGCATCTGCTTGGGCTTGTGCAAAGCATCTGACACTGTCTTGTTTGATGTCTTTGTGTCTAAACTGGAGAGACATTTCTGAGCTGAAAGGATTAAACCCAGAAGATTTGTCAAGGACGGAATAGTTTCACTCAAAGTGACTTTGCAGCTGGGGACGCTAAGAATATCAGTGTGGGAAAACTAGTATTTGCTCGGATGGACTAAGCCTAGGAGATGCTGTGTCCCTGTGTGCCTCTGCCTCCTGGTGTTGTAAGCAAGGCAATGAAACAAACCTGCTCTTTGCGTTTCAGCTGGGGTTTGGTGTTCACCCTGGTTACCTGTGTCACTCACACAAGGATTTGCTGTGTGGAGCACTAGGTGGATAAGGAGTTGGCTGGATGGCCACACTCAAAGAGTTGTGGTCAATGACTCAGAGTCCAAGAGGAGAGCAGTGCTAAGTCCATTCCTCAGGGACTGGGACTGGTGCACTGATACCTTTGTTGGTGACGAGGACAGTGGGATCAGTGTGATCAAATTCTCAGCAAGTTTGCTCATGATACCCATCTCTGTGCTGTGGTCAACTCACTGGAAGGCAGCGATGCCATCCAGAGGGACCTGGACAGGCTTCAGAACTGGGGCTGTGTGAACCTCATGAGAGACTCCTTGTTCCTGAAGACAGGAAAGTTCTTCAGCAAGTTCCTCCTCTCCCAAACTCAGCTTGGACTCCATCTTAAGCTTAACTGATTCTCTGATCTATAGCAGAAAGGACAAAAGGCTGAGTTGCAGCAGCCAGTACAGGTTTTATCCCAGAGTTTATAAGTCACTTTGCAGGAAGCATAAAGTACTTTTAGACTCCGCTGGTGCCAGAGAATCACCATTAATGCCAGTTTTTAATACATCCAGGGTTAACAGAATCGAGAAAATTCCAGTTTAAGGATGTTAGGTATTTGGTCGTTTCCAATTCAAATGTTGTTGTGATGAGGTCAGAGCCTAATTGTACAAGGACACCGAGACCTGTGGAACAACGATAAGAACATGCCCCAATTTCTCAAGAAAGAATTATAGCAACAATTAGCATTTGTATCACACTTAGTGTCAAAGTAGCCCTGAGCACTTTCCAAAGCACATCTCTGCCCCACGATGGCTGCTCAGCAATGCTGGAGGTCAGCAGCACAACTGCATTGTGCACCTGCCCTTCCTCCTCCTTCAAGGCAGCATGGGCAGAGCCAGGTGGATCACACTGAGTGCTCAGGGTGCAATATTGCAGCATTTATGGAGCAAGCAAATCCAACAGGCTCTGAAAACTCCTGGGACTACCTGGCTTTCTCCATGCTTCCTGCAGGACCAAATTTCTAGCACTGTCCCTTTGGCAGTACAAGAATAGCCTCACTGGAGCAACTTAAGTCAGCCAGGGCCACAGAATGCCCCAAACATAATCAGCTTTGCCCAGCTCATTGTGAGAGAAGACACAATATGACACGGATGGTGGAGAGAAAACCTGGCTTATCCATTCTGAGTTTGGTGGTTTTCTGACAAGTCATGCCAATCCAAATCCTGGCCAAAATAATTGTAAATGGTAGCACAGAGTTAAAAGGCAATTGTGGTGTCTGGCCATACTGAGGGATTAGTTTTGTCAGGACAAAACCTCCTGTAGCTGACTAAATAACTTGGCAGAAGCACTGTAAATAAAGGCAACACTGAATCTGCCAATTCCCAGCTTGTAGAGCTCCTCCACAACCAACAAACCACAAAAGTAATTACAGACAGTTAAAATGCAAAGAGCAGGAGGCCACTTCCTAAAAGGCACAATTACTGTGCCCCTAGAGGCTGGGTTTAAGTCCACACCCTGAATTAATTTCCATTCATTTCCATCTGAAATTTGTTTGGCTTTCCCAAGATGTAAGTTTGAAATGTTTCCAATTTATCTGAGACTTCATCATGATGGAACTTGCAGTACACACTTCAGTGACATGTTTAAGTCCCTCATTCCCATGACATTTGGCAATAGTCAGCTTTCTATGAGGCAGGCTTCTAATCAGCCCAAAATACAGATCTTGTTTTTAGCATCTCAGTTTAGAGTTTTCAGTATCAGTGAGTTTTGCTTTGTCTCAAAAAATGAACTATTTATTTGCAGGGACATGTTGATAATCCTATGTATCTGTTGGCTGCAGGGCCTAAAGAGGCTCCTTTGAACATCTAATCTTGTTCCCTGTATAAAAATGATATGAATTTCACCACAAGCACTTGAATTCCTCAGAACGTTTCTTGTTTTTTTGAATAGAAGCAAACATACACATTCAGCATGAAAACAAGCTTGAATCAAGCTACACAAATGTTGTAACAACAACAGAGATAAATAAATGAAATGCTACAGCCTTTTCACATTGCCCATGCAGTGAAAGAAGTGTTGAGCTCGTGGGAATGCTCTTGCTCTCAGAAGAAAACAAGAGGAGATAATCATCCAAAAATTATCAAAAAAAGTAACTACCCTTGTAACTGCTGGCTAGGTGAGAAACACTGGCTTCTGTCTGGATTACACACAGCAACCTGTGTGTGTGCATCTTCTCTCCACCCCAGCACGGCTGCTGGCTGCAGCCCCCTGCTCAGCCACAGCTGCCACACCGTCCCTGTGCTGCTCAGCACCCTGAAAGCTGCTCACTGGTAGGTGTTCACACCATTTAACTTTAGAAATTCCCAGTTTGGTGCCTCCTCCATGTACAGTTACTGAAGAGAGGCAGGTTCTTAAAATGGATTCTCTGTATCACCCTCCAGAAGCCTCATTTTCCTTCGGGCAGCTCAGGTTCTTAGGAACTATTCTAAGAACATCCTTTATTGTCTCACTTTTCTGGCTCTCGGGCAGAATGTGTATTGTTCTTTCACAGCAGGTAATTTATTCAGAGGCATTTTCCAAGTCAGAGGAACTGCTCTCAGCCCCAGCCAAGATTCTTGGTAAATTTGCCCTGTGCAGAACAGCAAACACGGAGAGGACAAAGCTGAGGAGTGTTCAGCTGCACCAGTAAAGCACACTCTGAGGCTACACAAACTCCTCAGCCTCCCTAGAACAAAAGGAGTTTAAATTTGCGGGGGGGAGGGAGTCTTCTGTAAATCTGGAAACAGATGGTTTGTGTGCACTGTATTTCCATCTCCATTTTTCCAAGGCCACAGAGGAGCTCAGAGAGACGCAGATTTGGAGAAGTCCAGACCATTTCTGCCACTCATTAACAGGAGCAGTGCTGAACAGGGAACAACCACAGCTGTGCTGCTCCCACAGGAATGTGCACAGGACACACCAACTGCAGATCCTTATGAAATTATCCATAGAAATAACGGGGCCTTTCTCAGGAATCCCTGAGAATCCCACTGCCACAGTTACACACCTTCACACCTAACCTGCTTTGGGCCCAGACAGCACCAGGGATCACAGCCAAGGTCAGCAACGCTTTGATACTTCCCTGCTTCCTACTTCACTACATGAAGTAACCAAAGTTGCTACAGGACCTACTCTTTCCAGACATTCTCAAGACACAAACAGGAATCAAAAATTTCCAGTTGCTGTTTAAGTCCTTGTGGTTAAATCCTGCTGGGGCATATCTGCACAATTCACTAAAAAGCCCCATTAAAGCAGAGCAGATTTATGTCAGACAAGCATATGACACTGTTTCTTTCTTGGACTTTTGCATCCTTACCACAGACATACCAAGCACCTTTTTGAGCAGCTTGTGCTTTGCAGAACATTTATAAAGAGCATTACTAAAAAAAGCAGTTTTCATTATACACAAAAGCCTATAAAAGTTACCAGGTCGATATTTCAGTCATTCATTTTCAGTGTTCTTTTCTGCCAGGAATATACAAGTTAATATGACCTTTTACAACATCTACCCTTAAGATGCCTCCAAGCTATGATGGGATTACAAAATCTGAAATCTGCTGAGGCAGATGAAACATTTCCTTTTAGAATGACCTGAAAAATACAGGGTATGCCCATGTATTCCCTGGAAATTCTCGTTCAGTGGGTTTCAGCTTTGTTTTTCCCCTCTCTGCTGATTTGCAGACCTGTTAGCATTTCCCTTCGGATCCCCCAATGTCAGCATAATAATAATATTCTTGCCTTTCTTAATTACCTTTCTCAGATCTCTTCGAAGCAGCTAATAGACCAACAGGGATCCATAGAGAATAATCTGAAAATGATGAGTTAATAACTTCATAAGGACAGGCCCTTAAATGATCGTCCTTCAAAGAAGGACGCACTTTAACAGCAGTGTATATATTATAAAGTAGTTTCCTATTCTTCTACGTTGCATAACAGAAATAACAACTGCTACCTTTGCAATCCTTTGACACGACATTAGTTTAAACTGTCACAAAACCTGCCCAGAGCACACTGGGGTAGTCAGGGTCAGCAGAGTGGTGAATCCCAGGCTGAGGAATTACACACGGCTACAGTATGCAAAACAGATTTGATGGTAATGCTTATTTGTATGTGGCTCCCTCTGTGAGGAGGGTTACAAAATGCTCCATGCAGAGCCAATCATTCACAGTTCAAGCAACCAGGGATGGCGCCTAGGGAAACCTCATTTCAAAAGGAAAGTAATATAGATTTTAGCACTGGAAGTTTTAATGGTAATGCACACTGGAGAGAAATAGCACTTAGAAAAATGTACTAATGATACTGCCTTTTCAATAGAGACATCAGAGCAATGGTTTCTATAGCACTTTTGATCCTGGACTCTGAAGGTGAAATTTTCTGTTCAGGAGCTGATGCATAAGTTTTTATGAGGCTCTCATTAACCTTAGCTTGAAACTTTCAGTGGCATACAGGCATTTACTAGACACTGTGTAGAGGTAAATTTGAGGAAGATGAAGTCCATTAGGAAACAACAAATTTCAAAACCAACTATTCCACTCAGCAGTTTTTCATCTGAAATCTTGTTACTTGACTCACAACTATTCTCAAGCCCCAAGGAACACTCACCTGGAACGTCATGTGAAGGATGCTGCAAACATACAACTCTGGTTTGTAAAATCAAGCCAAGGTAACAAACTTGATCAAGAGGCAAAATCCAGGGTAGCTTTCTCTGCAGCATTGGGAAACAGACCTGTGAGAAAGGAGAGAGGGGAAAAAAGAAATTCCAGACCACTTCTTAAGATTGTGTACAGAAACAGATTCTCTGGTGTTAATCCTCAACACCAGGTGCCCAATTCACAAGGTAACAGCCCGGTTGTAAATTCCCCACTTCAGCAAGCAGAGAAAACAGTATCTGTGTTCTTTTAAGTCTTAGTCCTGCTTGTGAAGGATGAGACCTTAAAAAATCCTAGCCATTGGTGACCAAACAAATACACCATGTAATGCCGGCTATAACCTGAATCTGAAATATGTTTAAATTATACACAAACTCAAACTCCATCCATGCTGCAAAGGTATTTGAGGATTTCTGGAAACTATTTGCAAAGTGAAAACATCCAAACCTGGTTCCAAATTCCTTTGCCTCAGGCACCAGCCCTATCTCTACATTAAGTTTTCATACACAGAGCTAGACAGCAGATGGGCAAGGCAAGCAGACAGTTTTCAACAGCAATGTTTCAGTCTCTCAGTCACAGGTTTATCTGAGCAGCCTGTGCCCTGGTTAACAGAAACGTCCAAAGCCCAAAGATCAGGATTGCTTAAGCATTTCACATGAAAAGATGAAGAAGAAATACAGATAATTTAGGAGTTTATTAAATGATGCTGTTAATTGGCAAGTTATCTGTCAGTCTGACACTGAGTTTCCAATGGCTCCTCTGGCTACTCTGACACCTGAAAAAGACCTGTTTTCAGAGTTCTTCTGTGAAAACCTGAACAACATTTGCTCATGATGGACTGCACATCATGTTAGCTAAAATGAATGCTTCTGTCTTTCAACTTTTTCAATTGCCTAAATTCTGACTTCCCAAGTATCATTTCTCTTTTCAAGTTTAACTTGGTATAATGTAGATGGAAATAGTGCAGAATGTTTCAAGCTGCCTGGCTCTGAAAGAGCAGAAAGGATGTAATCTTGGAGGTGGGAAAGGAGAGAAAAAGAACTGCTTTGTTGTAACACACTACTCCTTGTTCAAAAGGCTGTGTGACACCTCCAAGTTTTGACAACACAGCTGCATTTATATCTACTTGTGATGAGAGCTCCCATCAGCTCAAACCTGGCATTATGCCTGACTGGCAATTCATTACTTATTGTAATGTAGGAGCACTTTTCAAATCATAGCAGCTCCTCTTTACTGCTCTCTCTCCCCTCTACCCTGGGCACACCAAGGAGCTGACGTGCCTAAGTGGAGATGTCACTGCTGAGCTCTGGGGCTGTGTTCCCCAGCTGGTGCAAAGGAACAGCCTGTTTATTCCAAGCAGGGGCCTGAGAGAGATGCTCCACATCGTACTCTGAGGCAGCCTCCCTCCACATCCACTGCAGAGATAGCCAAGATATGGAAAATGAGTCATGAGGGGGAAAAACATAAAGCAGGGCTCTGTCCAAGAATTAATGTGCTCATTCTAACTCAACAAGCTCAATCTTCCCTGTTTACAGCCTAAATTATCTCCTTTAACACTGAAACAATAGAGTGAGAACACTGCCACTGCTTCCCTCATGGTAAGCGGACAGGTGCATGCTGCTTGTTGGAGGGAAAAAATGAGCCTCCTAATAGGATAATATAGTTTGGATTATATTAGTTACAGAAAAACTGAGATGAGAAAGCCTCAAGGGCATAATTATCATGAAACATGGGGCTGATTACTGCGAAGTGCTGAGCTCCAGACAAAGTCATTGGGTGTTATATGTGCATGATAATACTATCACTACTGTCTTTCCACAAATAATGGACAAAAGGTAGATTTTCCTACAGCTACACATCCAAGTTTTCTTCACTGAGTATAGATAATTTTTTTTAATCTGCAGCTCATAATCATATTCATTTTAGCCTCTATGAGTGCACAGAACAACAGCACCATTATTTATAATCCATATATAGAACACAGAAATTGTATAGCACTCAATGAACACGTACTACTGCATATTCATACAAAAGAACAACATTACAGAGACATTTCTTGAATGAAGATCAGTCCTCTTGACCAATATAATGGAAAGAAAATTAGGGCTAATGAGAAGATCAATCAAAGAAAATTCAAAGACTTCCAGATATTTCTCCAAATACAGAGCAGAGGAAAAGTGCTTTTACGTCAGTGGGATTTTCCAGTGTGTCTGAAGGAACAGAACACTCTACAGTTTCACAGGCCCTGTTCTGACAGTGGGCAGAGAAAGGAACACACAGCACCAGCTGCCCCCACTGGTGGGCTGGGCAGCCTGAACTGGTACCCTAGAGTGAAAATAAAGGTACTGCAGTAAAGGAACAAGATAAAAACTTGGCAATCAAGAGCATTCTTGAAAAACCTTTGCACCTGTGCCAAGGGAACATCTCTGCTGGTATCATCCCAGACAGGAGCTCAGAGCAAACAGGAGGAAGAGCAAAAGACAGAAGCGCTGGCAGAAAGTCCATCAATGATACTTTAAGTGACTTGAACTGTGAGCCAAGAAGTGAATAAATTATGACATCAAAGTCTGCACTCATATAAGTGACATGGTGCTAATTTAATATTTATTTTTATGCTGGGGGAAGTCATTAACTACAGAAATGTTTATGTGCTCCCTAGAAAAAAAAATTCGCTTTTTTCTTTTTAAATCTCTACTATTGGCACTCCTATTGACAGGGGAAAACGCAGAACCCCACAAAACTGCCCAAATCACAGCATAACACTTCAATGTGTCCATCAGCTAATGCTAATCTATAATTGAACACCATGTAGGTACTCAGGAAATCCATTAATCTATATAGATTGTTCCTTCAGGATCAGTGCTTCAGGTTACTTTACATAAGGAAAGGCATCCAAGGTCTAGGACACTGTTAAGAAACCCACAGATCTACAGAAATACTTACTAGGCACTTCAGGACAGACATCTGACGACTAGAATGCTTGATAACTTCAAAAAGAATACACTCACTGAAGATGTCCACCTTAGGAAAAGGCCTGCAAAGACATAAAAGGACTTGATTTACTTTGAACATCAGTCAAAACTTGTTCAAAATTATGATCCCGAGGTTTAACCCCAGCCATTTCTTTTCCTTACACAGATGGCCCTTCTGTTTGACTGTGAAAGAAATTTGGCAAAGAAAGCAAATACATTAACGCTTTAACTGTTTTTAATGCTATTTGCTAATTGTCTCTACTTACCAAATCAAAGTTGTGGGGTAATAAAATTGAGACAAACCCCATGAAAATCACAACTGAAATAAAATAAATGAAGTCTTGTATCTCCAGTAGAAAGGCATTACTGTTACCTCCTCTGAGTCAAAGTGCTTGGCTGCAAAGACCTACAACTTCCATCCACTTTGGAAACAAAACTCTGAGCCTGATGATAAGCGAAGTGTCAGAAGGGGTTCAGTGCTGTGTTTAAATGACAAGCCCAGGGGAATGGAACACCATTCAGGACAGACAGAAATGCTCTGCGATATAACAGAAGTCCCTATATTTATTGAAAAGCACATTTCTTTGCAATACTATGCTGCAAGCCAATTGTTCTCTTTCTCAAAGCCTCCTAATTTCACAAGTATTTATTTCCTGCAGTGGCCCCAGTTGTTCATATGGATTTTCACACATACAGTGCTCTCTCTATTCTTTAAGAAGTTGGAGATGAAAACTCTTTTGAAATCTTTTCGCTGCCAGGAGAGATTGACTGATGAGAGCATGAGGCTGGCAACATAGAGAAGGAAAAAAGCCTTGTTTGAGAGTCATGTCCATGTGTGACAGCAACCCAGCAGAGATTTTACCAATGGCACCATGCAGGTTATTGCTGTGCAGCTGAGCACTGGGTGCTCCAGCGTGTGCACACACATGGAAATTGAGAAGAGCCTTTCCTGCCAGTGCTGGCTCAGAATTGAGAGTTGCTTGTTCTGAAGAATGGTTCAGGTTCATTAGGATAAGCACAGCAGGTGGCCAACCCCACCCTATCCCAGGAATATTTCTCCTGTCATTAAAAACAACTGGAGCAACTGAGTTTCTGCTGCTTCTCTTGGATTAAGGCTTCAAGAAAACTTAATGGAAGCAGTTTTCCAGTGTAAGCAAAGAGGTGACACCAAATCACTACCTGCCTCATGGATCTGCTGAGAACTTGGGGATGAGCACTGATGAGCAGACAGAGTTCATTTTCCTTATTAGCAGAAATGGGATATGGCAAGTTGGAAAGATGTATGCCTTAAATGGGAATCATGTTTAGAATGCCTTGAGGACACGCTCCATCAGAGCTCTCGGAATTGGCACAATGAGCTAAAGGAAACTCAAATTATTAGACGGCTCTGAAAACAAAAACTGCTGTGCTTTACCCTAAAAAAATTCAAATACCACACTCTCTGCAGGACAAAGCTGAAGCATATCAGCAAACCTCTTACCTTCCTTACAACTCTTCAGCACTTGAGGATTTTAAAAATTAGCTGCTTATCCCCAGTTTTATCCAAAGGAGACATGACACTTTGTGAGACTTATTCATATTCCAATATGCCTAACTAGCAGGAGATCTCTAGGATATACCTTTTATAATAGGAATGCCAGCGTGCATCTGCTCCATGTTCCTTTTCTGCTCTGCAGTGTTTTCAGTAACAGCCTATATCTGAATTTGATTCCCTGCTTCCACTGATCTCCTTGATACTCAGAGAGCCAAAGTCACCACTGAAATCTTGGCAGAGACCAAGCTTTAATTCACCAGTAATGCAATCCATTAGAATTACAGATAAACTCTTTAAGTGCTGGATACATTTATGCCAGTTGTATTATGAGAACTTGTCATTGATTTATCCTTTGCCTGCCAGTTTAGCACTCTGGACCAAAACACAGACTTTCAGAAAGCTGCTCTTATTCCATTCAGCAACACAGCACCTGTGAGTGAGAGCAAACACTGCTTTTACAGGCATTATCCCTTACCCTGAAAGGGAAAGGAATACGGATTATTGGTATGGAGAACTTTTGCTATTTACTTTTCTTTCATTTCTTGGCTTCACAAAAGCATTCATTCATTGATTTTTTTTTAAGTCAAAGCTATTGATGAAAAGGGATCACCATTTACTGTACCTTAAAGTACTGCCTGCCACCCTGCAAAGGCACTGCTCCATATTAAAATATGATTAGACTCTTTAGGATGACCTTGTGAAATGGCAGGGATGTGTTTACTTTCCCTGCCTTCCAAATCGACCTTGCTCAATTAAAAGTAAAGAAAATACGTTTTTCCTAATTGCCAGCCGTGAAACTCTTTGAGTTTTCTGAGACTTTGAGTCTGTGCAGTCTCAGCAACAGTAAGACAAGGAAATAGTTACTGATTCTCAGTGAAGAGCACAATGACTCTGGGAGGTACCTGCAAGCAGACTCCAGCTCCCTCATCCACAGCTGGGCTGAATCTGCAAGGCTGACAAATGAAAAAGCATTAAAACATTATTTTTGTCATCAAAATGTTAAGTCATAATTTACAACACAGAGATACTTCAAAGCTGCTCTGAAAGAAAGTGGCTTATCTGCCCCTTAATTTCATACAGCAGTCAGCCAAAGGTTTTCTCTGCCTTTTTGCTGAAATGGCACCCATTATAGGAGATATATGTTAGCATGGGCACCAACTCAAGAAGAACTCCTGGGGATGTGGGGCTGATTGGTTTTATTTTAATGGATTATCCCAAACAGTTGACTTCAGTCATGGCCAATGGATTTGACTCCTTGTACTTGAGGAAAATCTTAAATTACCCTCGAGAGCAAAAGACTAACCTGCACTCCCAGCAGGCTCACCAAGGATTACCAGGATTCAGCATTCATCCACCTGAGAAGGCAGAGCTACAGGAACAGGGCACTGGGTCACCAGTTAATCCCCTACTGAGACAGCAGCAGAAGTTGTCAAACCTGCTTTTCTGCCACTGGGGTTCGACTCTTTGGCCATCACAAAACTGACCCTGAGAGAACTTGGCTGACACTGCCGAGCTGGAAGCGCAGCATTGATTGGATTGCACTCCCAAACACTGTCAGCAATCACGGGCAGCACTCACTGGACACCCTACAGCACTTGATTCAGCACTTACTGGACAATGGTAGCAGCCACTGTCCAGAATAAAACATCCCCAAATTACAGCCATTTTCTCTGTACACATCAAAGGTCACAGAACTATTTTTTTCTGTGACATCATTTAGTTACTTTAGTCCCGTGCTGCTCCTTGCAGCATGACAAAGGCTTCCCCTTACGGTTTAGAGACAGCTGCTAGAAAAGTCTTTTGCTGAGTGGAAATTAAAACTGTAGTAGCCATTAAGCTGGGAAAAATACATTAATTTCAGGAGACAAAAACAGCAGTGCTTATTCTGCCACCTTCTACACAAGACTGATTTAGGTGTTCATGACAAAGTGCATGTTTCCTGCTCAAACTCTTCCACCTTCAAATACAACTGGTCCAAAATTTGTGCTGGCATCAGGGGCCTAAGGTGAATTTGGAAACTGGTCATCTTTAGCCCAGCCTAGCCAAGAAGGAACATTCTACATTTCCAGGTGCTGCATAGGTGGAAAAACTTCCAACAAATCTGCTCTTTTTTTTTTTTTTTTTGCAAATACCCAAATTGAAAGGTCACATAGAATGCTCCATATGGAGCTAAATTAGGCATGCCAGCTATGTTTTCTCATTTTGATATCTAGAACGAAGTTCACACACCCTTTTTGTGTGTTTGCTTTAATGTAACTCATAAGCTGCATGATTTTAGAGAAGGCTACCAAAGTAGCCTGTGTTAAATATAAAACCACTGATTACTTCTACATGGCACCCCTTAAGCCCAGGTGCATGTCAGAAACAGATGTGGACATTCATTTTCTCTTTATTTTCAGGCAAGCAGGTCTATCTGCCCAGCTCTATTCACCACCCCTGGGAGGTATTCCTGCTGCCTTGGATTTACAATGCCAAGAGGTAGCTTCTGTGAAGAGATTAATATCCATGCAGATAAAGGAAAGAAAGGAGCTCTCCTGGAGGGTGGTTCAGAGCAGGACCCGTAACCAGGCCCTCAGAGGATCTCTTCTGATGAAGCTCTTTATCCCCATTGAGGAACCAGGGAGAGGAGAAAGACTTCTTAAATTATGTCCCTCAAATCAAGCTATTTCAGTATCTTCTTATGGAATATTTTGGGGTTTGAGGCTCCTCCTGATTTTTTTATACTTAAATTCAATCAAACCCAGTCTTTTTGCATGAAAAGCTTATTTGAAAATAACTAGCTAGAAGTGCCAAATTGCCAGCCCCAGAGGTGAAGCATTTTTTATGAGCAGTATGGAGTTCTCAGGAGCAGAAGCAATGAAAAACTGTCAGCACAGTCACACTTTCAGTACCCTTCACAATGCCTGGAATGTAAAGACCACCAAAAGATGGGAAAGATTTATTTCAATACTCTTTGAAATTGTATAATTACTGAAAATGCTAAATAGCTTTAAATGTGTAGCAACATGTACTGTCCTTTATTAGGAACTCGTAAAAATATTTTTATTCACTTCCCATTTAATTTCAACTGGTAATTAGCTTTACTGAGACTACAAGGTATGTAATTTGTAATGCAACTTCTGTTTTGACTCTGAGATGCATCAGAAAAATGGGGAACTTAATGCTAGAAACTTCTTGTGACTCATGGTGGGTTTATGAGTTGTCAGAGTGAAGAATAAAGGCAGCAACCTAATGAGAAAATGTAACAGCCATTACATACATGCAATAGCTCAGGTGCAGTTTCAGAGTTAAAAATATGCTTATCCAGCAAAAACAATTAAAGACGTGCTTAACTTTAAGTAATCCCATGGGCTGTTACAACATCTAAAAAGTAAGCAGTAATCATAAAAAAAATGTTACTCCACACTCTGAAGGAATATTTGTAAAACTGAATGTCTTAACTGAGGCAAAAGAATTTCCTTGTCACTTTCTGACTGTTTCTGACTGTTTGCCTCAACTTTGAACTATTAGTTTCTCTGTGTGTGTGTGTGTGTGTGTGTGTGTGTGTGTGTGTGTGTGTGTATGTATCCCCATGAAAGAGAACAAAATATACCTTGTTTTCCTTCTGGAACCCATTTGCTCATATGTTGAAAACACCAGAGTTTCTAGAAAGTGAGGCATGGATTACAAGAGACCTCTGAATGGCCACAAAATGAGTGGTAAAAGTATTTTGTAATTATCTTTCTCAAGTACAATTCCTAATTCTGATTCTAAGTCACCCTAAAATCAACTCACTGATACCCTTGGCTTTTTCTCATCTATCACCTCTTCTGGGAAAGAGCTGATCTGTTTGTCAGTTCATGATGCTGTTCGGGTGTGGTTTGTTACAGCCACTGCCATTCTCACAGCACCAAGCACCTCTTTTGCTTTGCTGTGATAGAATTACTGGACGAAGTACTGGAGAGACAGTGTGTGCATATCTTATTTAAATAGTGGCTGAGGGAAGAGCCCCATGATGGATGAGGTGCTCAGTGGACTAGTTTCTCTAATAACTCACTAAACCCAAACAGCTCATGAATTTCTTTTTCGTCACAGGACTCAGAAAGCCATGCAGGATTGTGTCTCTCCATTGCTTTGGGAATGAACCACTGCAAGGGAGGATAAAGCATGGAAAGTGTACCTTCCTCCAGGTCTTTTCTGCTAATAGCAAGTGTAGAGAATAGCCAGGATCACAGAAAGGTTTCTAGTCTGCTATTCGAGATGATTTCAGCCAGCATTTTGCATGCACTGAGCAGGTCATTCACACAGGGTTGAGGCTGGGTGAGGACATGAACCAAAGACCATTTTTGTGTCACTGCTTGGGCACAGCTGAGGCCAGGCCCATGGCACAGTGACCACTTGGACAGCACAGGCAGCTGCTAGCACATGGCTTAATCCCAGCAAGGTCAGAGCCCTTGCTGTTGTCCCCATCTGGCCAGGCAACCCCAAACTCCTCTTTGAACAAAAGGTGACACCTGTCTGATAACTTCCTTAATATTTTGACTTCCTAGGAATCACACACACTGCAAACAAAAAAAGACACAGGACAACCATCTTAAAGATGCTTAAAGATCCTCACGTGTGCCAGACCTGTTGTTCCACTCCCACTACAGCAACACACATCTTGGGGCCTTCCCCCCTCTCCCTTTTATCATATTTTAAAAGGTAGCAAGTCTTAATTAGTGTCAAAGAAACAATGCAAACTAGCTGAAAGCAGCTTTTCTGCAGCTGATCACTGACAAGCTAATAGGCCTGACATTTCCTTCAGCACACTACTCCTTTGATTAATGCAGCTGCACAATTTATTATTTTTTTTGAAAATTTGTGTAATACTCTCCCATGACAGGAACTGATTTACAAATATAAGACAAAGATGAAGAAGAGGTGGACTTTCAGTGTGGGGAAAAAAGTTATAATGAGGTTCACAGTCACAGTCAGGGAGGCTGTTATAGTGACTGTGAATCTTGGGACGTTTATTACTGACTTAGGGAATAGCAAGGATCTCTTAAAAGGCAGAGAGGGGTCAGCAGCTCTTTCCTGTGATGGGCACCTGTTGCTAAAAATTCTTGGAGGAGAATTCTGTTACGTGAGACTGCCAACACTTCTTCAAAAGACTTGCACAAAAATAAAGCCCTTTTTCAGTATTTCAACCTAAATTATTGAAAATAAGTTGCTATTTTTTATTTATTTTGTTGTTCTTTCTCAAGTCAAGCTGCCTCCAGCTGTCTATCCCAAAGCTCAATGGCTGCTCCAGCATTTTTGAGCAGAACAGATTCTCATGTCTTCAGGCTTACATACCTGAAATGCAACAGTGGCTTTACATTCAGTCTGAACTTTGTATTTTCAAGTCTGACCGAATTTGCCATGAGAAATACTCAACCTGAGAGGTTTGATCTGGATTTTTATTTTCAGCTTTTCCTTGGCAAAAAGCCACCACCCTCTCTCCATGTAGATATGATATGTTGTCCAAGATCATCAGTGGAGTTAGTGGACTGAAAAGTGGAACGCTTGGTTGGTTGTTGTTTCCAAAGTTTCCTAGAAGAGTCATGGTAAATGCCTTCAATGCCTTCTGATGACTCTGCCTGGGGCTCTTGAGGAAAATATCACACATGACCTCAGAGTATGTCCAAAACCTTCTACTACCAAATTAGAAATAGAAACCTCTTCAAAGAGCTGTATTAAAAAGACAGCCACATAAAAGAGAATTTTCTTGGCTGTAAATTTTTTAGCTGATATTTTTTCTTGCCTACATACTAAAGATACGCAAGCTATAAAATCTGCTCACTCCTTAACACACAGAAAATCCAATCCCCACTGAGAATCAACCATCAAAGCAGAGTTTAGAAGACAGAAACTCTTCAACAGACTCACTGGTCATTGAGCTGTCTGAGAAAGGCCATGCTGTGTCTGATGGGGGATGAATGAGCAACATTCCACATCTACAGACAGGGATATTCCCTTGAGAGAGACAGATTCAAATCCCTTTTTCTCCACAGTTCTAAAAATGAAACCTAGGTCTCCCCTGTCCACACTAGTGCCCTAGCCACCAGGCTTCTAGCTAATCCTTCCTTATAGCATGTGACACTTTCATTGGCTTCTGGAGATGCAGAATTTCCTGGACACTAATGAATTTCCATGAAAGGTTTTAGTTTCAGTGAATCAGCTTTTTCTAATGAAAAATGACACTGACAGAAATTTCTCTGCCAGCTCTCTCACACTGGATAACCTTCAGAAACTCAATTCACCACTGTGTTTCTCCATCTTGAAACAGGGCAATAACACCCACCTCTTTCTTATAACATTCTCTGAGATCTATGGGCAAAAGCACTGTGTAGTATAGTAGTAAGTATAATGATTATTTATTATTCTAAGCATCACTGAGACAAGAAGGGAAAAGCAAAACACAATGATACTCACTGAGGTAACAAAATAAAGCCATTCTCCTGGCAACACTTTAAATGTTACTCCTCAGGCTTTTTTTTCCCCTTTTGGTAGCTCTCAAAAAGGTTGATACAATTCTCCAATATCAAAACTGAAAAAAAATTATTTTCATCTCTTAAAGTAAGTTGGCAAAGAGAAGACAAAATTCAGTAAGCATACAAACAGCCTCTGATAGTTTTGTCTCAAAGCAAGATTTTTTTTGTTGCCAGCATTTTCTTGAGCACACAAAGGATCAGTCCTGAAAAACATCTCCATATAGCAAGTGCCATATCCACAATTTTACACTTTGGAATAAAATTCTTGATATCTCAGAATACAACTTAAATACTAGTAATAAAAGCAGATTAAGCACACAGTATCCTGCCACTCATATCATCAGCACAAAATCCACACAGAACAATGTTTTATAGAATAAATCTCCATATCAACAGATTATCTATATATTTAAATGGCATGCAGTAGAGATTACCACCCAAAGTTATTTCTCACCACATTTCAGTGAGATTATAAAATATTACAAGACACAGAAATGTTCAAGATATGCAAAAATCCACTTTCTTCTGCGGACAGCTTTGGAATTACAAAAACATCACCCAGGCTGGTAGAAGACACTTCCTCAATACCAGTTCAAGCTGAACTCCTATCCTAGACAACCTGGCTATAGGAACAAACTGGGACCTCTGGAAAAAAGGCAGTAGGAAAAGTCAGGAGAGCGTGGTGACATCAAAATAGATGAGCCAGCTAAGATTGATGTTGAGTGCAGACAAGCCCATCAGCTTGAGATACCCAAGAAAGATCACACCATCAAATCCCCAGAGAAAAGGCCTCCTTTAGTTATCACAACCTAGACCTCCTCTGGATCAGGGCAGGCACGCCGCCTCACCTCAGTACTTTCTGTCCTATTTCCTTGCTGTTTCACAGAGATCAGGACTCAAACATGTGAACTCTTTCTCATTCCAAAACCTCTGCACACAAGTGCCAAAAAAGCTCTGAAGTCCCTGCAAAAAAGAATGGGTAGCTACATATATCACAATACATTTTTTAAGGGCAGAGTTCCAGCCTACATGTCAATATAAATATAGAAAGCAAGGAAAGCTTATATTCACTGACATTTACAAGCTGCTGCTGTAGGTTTTGTCCTGATCTTCCTCCTCCCCACAGTTCCATTATCTTTCAATTATCCAGGTACCAAAGTGTAAGAACCCTTCTGTAATCAAGGAAAATACAAAAAATCGTGTCTCCTTTGCTACCTACATCTTCCTTCCCTACATCTTCCATTTCCAGAGTATTTTCCAATCAAGAGGCAATACAGTATGACCATAAAAAATTATTACGGGCTCTTAAAAGACCCTCTTGGCTTTGGAAAGAGACTTTAAAATGTTAAACAATTTCTGTCAGCCTTCAAGTCATTAAAAACCTCTGGAAAAGATTCAAACTCTGTGCCTGGGAGAGAGAATTATTTCTGTAATTGAAAGAAGAACAGCAAAACACAAGTTCTTTAATAGCACATGGACTCCTGGGAGATTAAACAATCAGCTATCTTGTCAACTCAAAATGTACACTTGGGCTGCTTTTCTCCTGCATTTGTTGGTTTCAAGGTGAAAACTTATTATTTCATAAAATACAATTAGAGAATTTTGCGTAGGAAGTTCCAGATCCCTTAAAAAAAAAGTGTAGAGACTGGTGAGTCTTCACACAGAGATTAATCCATAGAGAGGGGAAATGAAAGTTAGCCTTCCTGCCAGCCCATAATGAGCTTCATACTATCTACAAACTGAATGCATCTACTTGCGAGACACGGTGAGTTATTTTCATACCTCAGGCACAGAGCAGTTCATTTAGAGTGACTTTTCTCAGCTACCTGGCATGGTTAAGTGGCTGCTGTGCAAAAAGCCATGCACAGGAAAAAAACTGTCTCAGTGCAGTGACCCTCCCAGCAGAAGACATGCATCACAGAGATACAGGAGGTGTCTGATGAGCAGCAGCATTATTGAATGGCATTATTGGGGCATCTCTCTGGTCTTTCAATACCTCCAGGTACTTTACTGAATTTATTTGTCAAAAAGGTCCCTTGGTTTCCATCTCTCAAACACAAGTACAACTCTTTGCTTCTCTCCAGAGGGTCAGTCTGTTTCCATCACTTCCATTCCATTCTGGGCAGGCAGCTGTATAAATGATGAATGAAAAATGGAACTTTTACAATCTTCTGAGACAACTCATGGTCAATTCTACTCATTTGAGGCATGGGGAGGTTGTTTGCTTCCTTACTTTGCTGGGATTTTGTTGTGGTGTTTGATTTGAGCCTTTGTCTGAGAGGTTTTTTTGTTGTTTTGTTTGGTGTTGTGTTTGTTGTTTCATTTAAAATCTTGTTTAAGTTGGTTTATCCAGCCCTAAACAAATCACAAACCCTTATCTGTCTTTTCTAGGTGTCTTTCTAGTGAATGTTCTCACTTTCTTTGCAGTCTCAATCTCTAACTGGATATGCAGTCTAGGGTTTGCATTTATAAACAATTTCCACTGGCATTAACCAGAGCCATATTTGAAGAATGAGAGATTAAATGCAACCATTAGTGGCTTGCCTGTTTTTACTGGTCATACTCACTCACTGATCATTGTCCTGCAAGGCTGGCATTGCATCTTATACATATATATGTAATTAAATTCAAAGTTTGTGTAGTGCTATTTCTCTACAGAGCTTTTTATCCTGCAGTAGAGCCCTGCAAGACAGACACAGAAACATTAGGAAGGTTTACAGGGCTGCATACAACTGCTCTTGTGTAACCAAATCCACTGGGCTGGGAGGTTTGGTGCCTGTTCTTCATTAACCAACAAATACAGGCAGAGGTTAGTTAGCACAGAGCAACAAGCACAGCAGAAGTAATTAAAGCAAAGTGCCTCAGGAAGGACACTGCGCAGTGTTGCAGCAGAATTTCAGAGGAGCTCAGAATTCCTGCATTAACCTATCTTTTGATGTAAAATACCTACAATGCCTACATCCATATCCAAACACTGCATAACATACTCTAAATCCCTACTGAGGTAAATCAAACTGGAGCCTTAGACACAGTTAGGTCAGCCACTGCCACTCTGCCCATTTGGTTAATAAAGCACACCTACTGTATGCTGCTTCTCCTTTATATATAGAATATATATAAATATATGCATATATAATCTCTTTAGATTATTGAGGCTACAACAACCATCAACTACATGTTGCAAAGCCTAATGACAGAGATTACTCAGATTCTCATGTTGCCAAGTGTCAGCCCCAGACAGAATGAATCAGTAGCTTAATCCTTTATCTTGTCCTAGGGCTTTATAGCATAAATGACACACAACATGGTTCTCACCAACACCTCTAAGTACCAGTGCTCCTCAGAGCAGCATTTTATTTTTTTTTTTTTGGAGAAGAGCAGCCACAACTTTGAGAGCAAAGAGGGAATAGTGATGCAGGTTGAGATGCTCCCAATTACATAGAATTGGTTTTAAGGCTGCTTTCGAAAGAAAGGAAAAGTCTAAATAGGAAAAGTTATATGAGAAGAGGGAAAATAATTATAGAAAACCAGACAAAATCCGATGAGAACTAAAAATAGACATCAGAAGATAAAATAGCAATATAATAGCCAAACTATTAGAAAATAATCTAAAGAGGATGGAAAAGTGGAATACAGCGAAGGAAAGTTGGCAAAGAGATGGGCAATTCAGGCTTGGTAAAACATTCAGAAAAGCTTCATTTTTATTATCAGTCCAGGATGATAAAATGCAAATGAGCCAATAAGTAGAAATTCAGGTAAATACACATGCAAAACACTGACTTGTTTGTAGGAGCAATCTAACTCTTGCTCATCAAGCACATGAACCACCCTATCTCTGTGCTTCCCCAACACATCACTTTTTGATCTGCTGCACCCCAGGCAGAAACCTGAGACAAGCAAAGGCTTTATCACAAACATTTCTTCTGAACCTCTTCCTTGAAATACTTACTGCAATAAGGTACCTTGGAGAGATCCTGGTGGGTTTTGTCTTCTTCACAAGGATGTGTGTGGTACCCAGCTACAGGATCTGCACATGTGCTTCAGCACCTGCCTGCTCTCTCTGTCTCCATGCTGGATGTGGCTCCACTGCTGATCCTCACAGTGACTGCTGAGCTCTGATCTCCAGAGCAGGGACAGTTACACTGATGAGCAGGACGTGGAGCTTCTTGAATGCCTTTCTTATTCACATGGCTCTGGCCTCCATCTTTCCAAGCACAAATGGCCTGGCTCCACCTTCTTGATGTCTTGCCTGCACACCTTAATGCCTGGAGTTATTATTGCTTACAATTCAAATCAATTTTCTGAGTGCTGAGTGTTAGATCTGATGAGAAAGGTTTAATATTTTCAATACTTTTCTGCACAAATTGAATTTTCTATGTAAGGCCGAGACCTTTTCTTGAGATTCATAATTAGAGAACTGTATACAATCTAACAGAGCTAATAAGAATAGGCAGTATTATTTAGGATCCAGTTGCAAGTCTCTCCAGTCCTTACCACAGGCTTTTGACCTTTTATATCTCTTGCTGTCCAGGGGAAAGCCCTAATTACAGGAGTTCTGATTGTTCTGCCTGATCTTTTCCGCCAGCACAAGCTCACACATCCAAAAACTGAATCAGACACAACAAACCCCCTCGGAGGAGCAATTTGCATTGGGTTTTTAAGAATATGAAACCCAACATATTCTTAAAGAAGCTCTCTCCTAACCCACTGTCACCAGCATCCCCAAAGATCCTGTCTGACAGATAATCAACATTAGTTACCATAACTACACTGTATAAATTACCAAGTGAAGGGAAAAGAATCCCCAACTGTAAGTTACGTTAAAACACAATAAATCCCCTATCAAAGTCATTATCCGAATCACTGATGCAGTCAAGTGCAAGAGGCATCTGATCTGTAAAAGGATTTTGTTTATCAAGCAGAATTTCAAGTCTTTAAGAAAACAGCATCAGCAGGAACAGCCTCACAATTTAAATCTCAACACAGAAGAATCTCAGAGATCAAATAAACGTTTTGCCAGCAATTAGTTAAATTCAAATAGGCAGGAATACTCAGTGCATAGAACCCTAGCTATTTTTCTGCCTCTTATTAGCACAGAGGGTTTTCAAAATTTTTTTTTCATTGCACTACATTCAATCAAGTCATCTAATAGTTTAATTTTGACAGGGCTCATGAACGTACAGTTCCCATTCTCTCCCTCACCAGTCAAAGCAGAGCCAGATTTCACTGCAGAGCTTTCTGAGGCACTGAGGTGCACAGAGGAAAATATGCTCAGCTTAAAAAGATAAATGCTTGTCAAAAGCAACTGCATTTCCTGCCCATTGTTTCCCCCATTCATGAATCTTACTGCTCTTCTTTTATCAAAATAGAAATTCTGTCACTGCAAACATAGTCCTAAAGTCTACAGTCACCAGATGTGAAAATGTCAATATATTAAACATGTGAGTATACAATGCAGAAACTCCAGCCAAGCCACCAAGCTTTGTATTTCTTTACTCAGTCTTTCTCTGTAAAAAACATGCTCCAGAAAATTGAAGCGGAAATAAGCACGTGCAACTACTACCACCACGAGTGATTTACAGTAAATAGGGAAAATGAGAGGTTCTCTCCACCTCTGCATTCAGCAGAATTAACCAAATAAGAAGAAATCCGTTGGGATCCAAACAATGTAGGTGCAATTACAGGGAAGTGACCCTTTAGAGGTTCCTGCATCAATGATTAAAAAAAAAAAGCCTGTCCAGAAAATTCTGCAGGTTTCAGAATTTGATTAAAATATAATGGAAAGCATCTTTTAAAAATACCTTATTATTTTTAAATTACCTTATTATTTTTAAATTAGAATCCCTTTAATTAGGATACTTCTGCACTGAAGATGGATGAATTTTCCAGGAGACTCTGCTGCCTTCAGGTACTTGCTTATTTACCACCACCAGAAGGAGGGAAATATTGCATCCACCCCCATGAAACCAATCATGGTAATCTCTCCATTATCTCAAGCTAAATTTGGCTTAAGACTTAACCAATGTCAGATGCTTTTCTGTGTAGAGCTCAGGATTCTCTGCCTGCCTCAAAACCCTAAAGGATGAGCATTTCACCGTCAGTTTTCCATGCTCTCCAATTCAGAGCTGCTGAAGTAACATAATACACTCACTTTGGAAATTTTCAAAACCATTTTCATCTTTGGATTGAAACATCTCAGGCTTTTTTTTTTTTCCAAGTGGAAATAACAATTGAAAGGTATTTGTTCAAGTGGCTCCCTCTTCTCAGGGGAACAGAAATTACCTGTGTGGCAAATGAAGAGGGGTTGGGGTTGGTTTTAGCAGAGTTAGGTGGAGGGCTGTGATTTGACCAGGCTTCAGGCAAGGCTATAAGTCAGGAAAGTCTACACTTACAATAGAATTGTCTCCAGCAGCACATGTGGCATCTCAATCCTCCAGGTTATAAACCTCACCTCCACATTTTTCAAAGTGAGGAAAAATAAAAGTATTTTATTGATGTGATCCATGAGATAACTGTCTGAGAAATCCAATATGCTATTGAAAGATTACTATTATGAAGTTCCCAGTAGTTCAACTAGACACTTTTCAGAAGTGAATCTTGAAATTTCTCATCCTGTCCCTTTATTCTGTTAAGTGCCCATTGATTGAGACTACGATGTGCATCCTCAAGCACAAAGGGTTAATTGCTGTGCATCACTTTTGCTTAAAATAATTCCAGCAGAAAAGGCAGCTGTAATAGCCCATTGTGTGCTTACTTTCAGGGAGTCTGAGCACATTTTCTTTGGAAAGCATAGCAATTTGAATGTTCCTGGCAAACAAAGAAATAATTACCCTTGCAGTCATTGAAATCAACTGTGTGCACATGATGAAAAAAACCAACTAGGAAAAAAGCGGCCATTTCAGCCTTCTTAGACTGCAACAAATTACCCAAACTTAAGGTATAATCAGCTTCAGCAACAAAACTTGACAACCTTTTCTCTCACTCCCTTTCTTTCATTCTATTAATTCTTTGTTGAAATAGAGCAAAAATTTCTGTGAAAAAGTAAGGCCTGTTAGTACATACAGATAACGGGTATTTTAAAAGCTTCCTCTCTCGTGTTCTGTGAGACAGAGACAGGTAAAGGAAACACAAAAGGATGCTAGAAAAATGGAGAAAATGGAGGAAAACTGAAACAGTAAAATCATGGGGAAAAAAGCCTCTTCACAGCACTTTCTATAAAACAGTTCATTGCTGGGTAGCTTGGAAAGCACTCCTGCTTGTTCACAGAAACAAGAAATCCCCCTGAAAGTGGGATCAATTCTAATGAAATTCATAAATCCCAAGAAGCAGCTCAGAGAAGGCAGGGACAGGCTGTCCCTGTGGTAGGACAAATGTTTGCAGAGTCTGGAAAGCAAAGATAATAACAATAGCAATAAATTATAGCCATTCCCAGGCTTTCTTGGGTTTATTCTTTTGCTCTGCAAACTTGGAAATACTGAAGACAAATGTTTAGCTCTCCATTAGTTCATTTGCAGCTATTCCACCAGCTGAAACACAAAATATAAACGGAGGAGATAGAGATCAGTTTTTTCTCTGAAATACCCACAGCACGGAGAGCTGAAACCTAACGGAAAACCAGGCTTCTGCTACCACTGCAAGAATTCAGTTCAGCCAATGCCTCTCTCTGAGGAGAATTTTCCCCAGCTGACCTGGACTACCTTCTTGGCAGAGGATGAAGAAGAGCCATCCTGCCATGTTAGCAAAAACTCCCTGCTTGATACTGACACACCACAAGAAATTGCTGCTTGGTCCCAGAGGAGCAAACACACCTTGCTCGTACCCAAGGTCACTGGCCAAGAGGGCTGGGACTTCTGCAAGTCAAATCCAACATGTACACAAGGCTTGTTACACAAAGGAGAAAGGGGCTTGAAGAAATGATCAGGAAGAATAGAAATAATTTATTTTCTTGGGAAAAGCAATTGTATGCAAATGATCTCCCTTGTACAATTAAATTCTTTTTTCTTAGCCTGCTAAGAAATGTAAAAGGATGGACAGCCTAACAAAATGGTTAGCAGAGGGAATGGGGAATAATACAGCTTATTGTATTTCAGATTAGCTATGCTTTCACAAAAAGACTGCTCCAGCAGGCTGAACAAAACACCGTTCCCTTGAGGGTTAGACAGGAGAAATTACCTTTTCAGGTTTTAATTTTAAGCTTAAATTTATGAAACACTAATCCATGATCCATTAAAGACAGCATTTGCCAGCATAGCCAGCAAAGCAGGAATGCTTACAAGCTTTCAGAAGTGTATATTTTAAAGGAGAAAAATCATTGGACTCAGCCTTCTCCATTGTTCCCATAGTTCTCATAGTTTGGCAACACTGCAAAAAAGAATTGGCATAAGAAGCTGTACCATCTGTTCTCCTTAAACAAGCCAAAGATTTGGCTTTTTTTTCTTCTTCTTTGATATATAGGGACTTTTTGCAAAGGGAAGGAACAAAGTAGAAGACAGGGCACTTTGTTTCTTTCCTTTTTTTTTTTTCTTTAATACACATCCAGATATAGCCATTGAACAGATCAAAGACCTCTCACGTCCAGTAGCCAGCCCAGCCTGTCTGATAGTGGAGTATGTCAGGCAAGAAGAACTACATGTTCAGGGCAAATGTACTGTTCTTTAGCCTGAGTACCCCTTCAGTCTCCAGAAAACTGCAGTTCGGGGATTTCTGGAACCAGAAACAATGTATTGATATTTTCAAGCCTTCAGAGGAATCGTCAGAGGAATTCAGAGGAATGATGTTTTTGAGGAGACTAATGAGAATTGAGCTAATATTTTCACAACACTATCCATCAGGGTGCTGAAATCTGATTCCTAATTGAAAGAAGCAGCTCAGAATCCATCATTTTATATGTACAGGTGGGATTACTGTTCTCTTATGTTCATCACTTTGCATTTATCTGCACAGGGTTACATCTGCCATCTCTTTCCCTCAATGACTTCAGCTCATGTGATTTCTCTGCATTTTTTTCAGGCTGGCCTTTGTCACTTATATATTGACATTCTTAGGACTGTCAATAAACTGTCTCTGTCTATTCATTTCACTTCCAGAATTATTTTGACCATGATTTTCTTGACAACTATATGTTGATCAGCTCTGACTCAAATACAGGCTTCTCTCTAACAACAATATTCTCCACCTGAAATCATCCATTTCTGTGTTCTTCCCAAATTTTATCCATACAACGGCAAGGACTTGCAACTCATGGCAAATCAGTGAGCATCTTCATTCTTGAAGCCCCTTTAGCGAAGATAAAACACCTCTTCAATATTAAGCTAATTTGCATTATTGGGAATGCCCATATCCATCTGTTTTCCAGCTACTGAAAAAGAATACGAATTGACAAATCTGTGAGGCTTAACTGCCCTTCTCAGAAATGATGCTATTTCTGCTTCCTATTGAATCCATTTCTGCACAGTGATCTCCTTTAGAGCCTTGTCAGTGGTTCTGGCCACAGGGACAACGGTTGATGTACACTGATACAGGTCCAGTTTGTACCCAAGACCCTGGGTCAAGAGCCACAAAACCAGGAAAGAGAAAACACTGCAAGCACTTAAAGGAAAAAAAACCCAAACAGGAATTACAGAGTCTTCCATATGCCATGCAAGAGAAGGGGGAAAAAAAAGTAAATCACTAATACTTGCTTTTACTCTACAGCTTTAACACAGCTCCAGTATTGTGCACTGGACATTCATCAGCCATGGAAAATCTTTGATCTTAAGTAACAGACTAAGGCAGAATAGCAGAGCTTTTAAAGGATCCCATTGCCTTCCCTGCAGTAGTGGTGATGACATTTGTCCCTCTGTTTCCACAGAAACCGAGACAACAGCAATAGTACTTGCAAGTAGTATCTCACCTAAATACACTGTGTAAGCTATATTTGCAAAATATCTGACAGAGAACATAATTCTGCACAATTTCACAGGAACAAGAGATTGAAGAAATTTACTCCTCCTAGACTGATGCTTTAATGTTAAAATTATGTATTTATCTGCAAATGTGTGTTATCATACACATATAGAAACTATCTCTATATTTATATGATCAAGCAGTCTCAGTTTGCTAGTACTTCTTTATCAGTCTTTGAAGAACAACCTTTTAAAGAATGTTGAGAGATGTTATTTTTCTCTTAACTGTTGTAGTAGAATGGAAGTGGAATTGTGTAATTAGTTAATTTCATTTACTCTGCCATTAGTTTAAGAACGATGCACATTACCTCTCCCAAGCAGTACAACTCCAGTTAAAGATTAAACAAAATCAGAAGTATCCATTTCAAGATGCAACAGAAAATGCACAGAACAGATTGTCCGTGTCCCATTTAATTATTGCTTAGATTTTTTAAATCAATACCTAACTGAAAAACATTTCATGTCAGCACATCAAAAATCAGAGAATTAGATAGTCCCAGACAAGAGATATGTGGTTTGGTTTTTCTGGGGTGCAAAACAGACAGAGAAGGAAGTCTTTGAAAAATTGATTATTGGTCTTTCCCCAAAATATGAGAGAAAACATCTGAGGTACCAGTAAAGTTTTCCAATTTCCTTTAAATGCTGTCTACCTTTTTTCCCAACCCTTAATGCAATGTTTAAAATGAATGAGTCATGATTTTAATAGCACCAACTGAAAGATCCATATAAACTATCGCTGAAAAGTCTTTGTGAAATAGACGCTGGAGAGCAAGCGAGCCACTGACAATGGTTTATCTTGACGGCTTTTAGTTGAGGCTGAGGTTTCAGCAGATCTTATCAGGCTGGTCAAATCACCCCATCTTACAGTCTGAGCTGCTGGGCTGATAGAGCTGCAAGGCTCTTGTCTTCTCTGTGCAACAGCACAACACAGACATTTGCTAAACAAGCGTGGCTGAGCTACAGCCATTAGTAAAAGTGTATCTCCAGCTTGCTTTAACTGGCTTTGGAAGTGAATCGACACCAACTGAATTAAATTGCAGATAATTAAGTTTGAAAGCATCAGCAAAAGAATTAGTGTGAAGTAAATATTCCACTCCAAAACACAATTCAGATTATTCCCTTTTGATTGTGTCCTCACCGCATGAAGGAGCTATTTCTAAATCAACCACCCAAACCCCATTCAGCTGGACGTGTAAGAATACATGATTTAGAAACACAAATAATTCCATCAACTCCAACAACCCCACCTCTGGTCTTAAAGAGGTTCACCTCCAAGGGAACTAAATTAGGCCTTATGCTTTTTTTGCACACTTTATCCTCCCCCTTGGCACAGGAACTTCTACATTAGTATTCAGAGAAACTAGAGCTGTGTATTTAAGCATTCCACTCTAGGGAACATTATTTGTATCTTGTATTATAACCAGCACACTCAAAACCCTGCCTTTTCTAAGACAAACACCCTAGTCAAAATAGAAATTTTGGTTTCCTACACATTATTAGGAGATATCCTTTGGTCTGTGCTGTGAGGCAGGTCTGATCACACCCTGGTAGCCTTCCCTTCCAGTCTCACATCTCCAGGAAATCACTGGAAAGTAGTTATTGTTTTAATCACAAGTTTCGATAACCAGCCAAAGTTACGACAGCTGCTGTCCACTAAGGATATAGACTCCCTTAAATTCTTACATTAATAAAATCTGTTAGAAA
Source organism: Grantiella picta (assembly GCA_013397955.1). Lineage (NCBI taxonomy): Eukaryota > Metazoa > Chordata > Aves > Passeriformes > Meliphagidae > Grantiella > Grantiella picta. The sequence goes on from VZRM01009862.1 coordinate 4,308,005, forward strand.
CCAGAGGAAGCCATTGTGCATCTTGTCCAACACTAAATTAGAAGTACCAAAATGTCTTCAGCTCTTTTTGTTTTTGCAGAGCTGGAGAGAAAATTTTGTCAGCTATCTATACCTCTACAAATGTATTTACCCAATGAGGAGCATGACCCCAAGAAAAAAAAAAATCTCAAGGCAAAGATCAATTTTTTGATGGAAGAGAAATCAATCTGTCCCATCCCTACCATAAGCCACTGTTTGTAGCAGTCCTATGGCACACGGTGGAACTCTAATGGATCTTTCCTTTGCCCATGTGTCCAACCAGCCCAGCTTCCTAAGCTTTTAACCAGCCCTCCTCTCTGGCCAGGCTGGTGCTCATCCCACACTGACAGCCCTCAGGTTCCCCTGGAGCCCAAGTGTCTGAAGGCAGAGGCTGAAGTGCAGCTGTAACACTCGGATACTGTGAAACCATCTGTGCAGTCTCGCAGCAACTGTTCATCTAAATGTCTTCAAAATGCAGCACTGATGAGCCTTTTCACTTCTGCTCAGCAGGCGATAAGAGAGCATTTTACCCCAAGCTGTGGCCCAGATGTATTGGACACTAAATACATTACTTCCATTTTGTTTTCATTTTAGACTGAAAATTAATAAACGCTGCTGTTTGCAATGGATCGGCTCATTCATCTGCCATGGAATTTTCTCTGTGGCTCCTTCCAGTCACTTCTTGACACTAAACTACTACAGGGTCATTCATAAACCTCAAAAAAATCTTCAGGCCAGAGGTCACTTTGCTCATTTTAAGAGTGAAATTTCCGTCTGCCTTGGAAGATGCCTGTACTGATCCTTGCCATCTCCTCTTTCTCTGTCCCTCCAAGCTTCCAAAGCTGACTTTAACATGCTATCCAAAACAGAAAGCTCTCACAGGAAGTTCCTGCTTCGCTGACACCTCTGTTCTCTCCTGATATTGCCTGAACAATTTTACTCTCATTTACATACTTACCTTCCTATTGTATGTAATTGTGTGTCTACCTAAGTGGTTAAGGCAACTGTAATGATGCCAATTGCCAGCCTATCAAAGTTATTCCAATGACACAGGTCAGTGGCTCTCCTACTCCTCCCTCTTCACTGAGCTGACTGTTATAAGCTCACAATTGAGACTCTTAAGCTGGAGGAGAACAGAGGTAAACCAGACAGCAACCAAAACAGGACCTATGGAGAGCAGAAAGCTGGGGAGGCTGGAATAGTGATTTTACATCATCACAAAGATTTGTTACACGGTGGGACTCTGTGTCATGAAATATGACATTTCTTCATCACTCTACTCACTACTTCACTTACTCAAAACCTCAGGTTTTGCTCTGCCTCTTGGGTTTTCCTTTCAATTGCAGAGCAGAAGGTGAGAAAGTAGTACATTGTCTGTGCAACTGGAGTTAAGTTGGTTATCTACCCGAATACTTGAAATCTGCAGTTTAGCCACAGCAAAAGGATGTTATGGCTAGTTTGGGACTTTATTCTTTATCTAGAAAGGTGGTAGAGGCTCCAGAGGAATATTTCAGAGGAGTTGGCAGTAAAACCAAGAAAACTGGGCTAGAGGAGTGTGAGGAACAGCAAGTTTGTGGAGTTCAGTGACACGTGAAAAACCTCCAGAGAACATTTGCCTCATCTACATGATGTTTACCAACAGGTCATGGCACTTAGGAACAGCCAGTGTGACAGCTCCAACAACAGAGGGAATTTTCAGGGCTGAGAGGAACAACCACAGGCCAGTGCACAGTCTGAAAGGTGGATGAGGTAAGAGCTTAGATGGAGCACAGGTAGCTTCACGAGACTTTCTTTCAGAGGATTCCAAGGAATTCCCACTGTACATGAATTCCAGTGCCTTCCGACGAAACAACTGAGCAGTTTCTTAACTTGTACAGAAAACAGACAAAGGACTCTCCTGCACACAAAATCTCAAGAGGACAGGAGGTAAAATAGAACAGCATTACAGGTGTGTAGGGGCACTCAGAATGTGTCAGAGAAATTACATTTATCTTCCTCGGACTAAGGCAGAAGAAAAATACTCAGAGGTGCTTGCAGACCCCAGGTAAAACTGATGCCTGTGTGCAGGTTTATTGGCCAGGACACTTTGGTTCTCCTGGTTACCAGAGGAACTTTAAAGCTATTCCCTTTCCAGTAAAGAATATCTAGAAAGGCATCATTATGTCATTTCACAATTCGTGGAAAGAAATAGATTTTCCTCCTCTTGAAATCTTGTTAAGTCCCAACAATTAATTAAGTCTGATGTCAGAATTCAACCACAGGTGTGACAAAACCAGCTGGTCTCAAAGGCAGAACACCTTAAGGTGACAATCTGTTTCCAATTCCTGTTCAGATTTAACACACGCACTTTTCATTTTTCCATGTAAGATGCCACAGGAAAAAAAAGGCATCTGTCTCACACACCATTCGAATTTAGGAATTGGAAGCCTGCCACACTTTCATTTGCACTAAGCAGCAGGTAGATAACATCTAGTGGTTTTTGAGCAATTTCGGAAGATGCAGTACTAGGTAAGGAAATCTTTGGTCAAACATGAGAGTCTGGAAGCACAAGCAAAGATCATGTGTTTGAGGCTGAAGGGTTTGACTTTCACTTCCCAGTGTTGACAATGCACCGCTTTACGAGAGACAACGTGTTAGGTAAGGCAAATCTTGGATACCTGCTGGGACTACAGGGACACAGAGCAGCACAGTAAGGTCAAGCGTGAGAAGTTTTCTCCCTTCTGGAGTGGTGAATGAGATCACAGCCCTTGTTTTGAGATAGGCTCAAGATTCAAAACTCCTAAGGTCCCTACCTCAAAACATAACCACAATTCAGCCTGAGAAAAAGCTCACAGACATCGCTCAGGTGTTCCTGCCCTGGCCCAAAGGACAAAGCTGGACAAAGATCCTCTGTCTGCTGCTACCATTTCTAGAAAAGTAAAACTTAATGCCCTCTACCTAACATCCACCTTTTGTCAAAACACACATTGTCATATTTTATCTGACCTTCCACCTTCATCCAACACACTGACTAGGAGAGTACAGAAAAACATCAAACTAACAGCTTCCTTCAAAACCAAAAATCCTCTTAACACTCATCCAAAATGGCCAACAGAAAACCCAGATCAGAGCACAGAACCTGTAATGTGCTTTCTTGGATAAACCCATAAAAGTGAGGGCAACGTTACAGACAAGATCATGAGAAGCAGAATAAAGGCATCTCGACCCCAAAAAGGGAGACAGAGAATAAAATCAGCTACACTAACTCTGAAGGGAGTGACACTGTGCTGTGCTTTGCTACATTCAAACGAAATAGCAGGATAAATCTGCTGGAAGAAAAGTTGTTCTACTCTGCACTGATAAGGGCTTAGTGATTTAAAAGCTCATCAGAAGGACAACTGCTGAGGTCTTGAATTGCCTACTAGAAATCAGTTGGGGAAGCTGTGATTTACAAAGATCCCAAAACTTGCCTGGTTGGGTTTTGTTTTACTGTTTGGTGATTTGTTATTTTTGTTCGTTTGGCTTTGGGTTGTTTGTTTCAAGCCAGTAGGAATTTAGTTTTATTACTTATTTTAAAATAATGTTTTGGGCTTTTTTTAAAAAATCTGATACTTGTGGCTGGATTTTTTTGTCTGTTTCTTTGATTGGGTTTATCTCTTGCCTGCAAAAAGACAGTCATACCTTATGCTTTACACAGCCTTATCTTTCAACCTAATATTTATAGCACTTATATCCTAACCTTTTACACCAGCAACTGTTGAGTTATCTCTCTGCCCTTTACTTGACTTTATTACATGCAGTGACAACAGGGTGGATCCCAAAGGTATTAAATGCTCAGTAAAAAAAAAAAAAAGAAAAGAAAATCACAGGTTTTAATCTGTCATGGGCCTCTTTTCACATCACATGTCACATGTAATGATTTGTGCATTTCTTATTTTTGATTCAAAACTGCCTAGAGTGGATAATCCACTAGCATTCCTCCCCACCACCAGGTAATCATGGTCTAATGGGTCCAATACAAGTGAGCATAGCTGCTGAGCACTATGACATTGCTCACAGGGAAAAACTCTTTCTCAGAGGTCAAATCCTGCCAGTTGAGCCCGTGGAACTGAGCCCCACTGCACATGTTGGACAGGACAGCACCTGAGGGAAGGGGAAGAAGCAGCTATCCGTGCATTAGACCAGGTGTGTCATCAATCTGCATCTCTCACAACAGCTTTATTAGAGACACAGGGCTTCAGGAAGGCTCCACTGCACCTCCTGGAAGGACTCAGTCACTGAAACTCCAGCTTCCCCCTGCTGTGGCTCAGAACAGCACTTCATCTTTCATTTCATGTGTTCACAGCCCCCAGGTGGAACAGAGCAAAGCAGCTAAATAGACACTCTGAGAAGTACAAATACTTTGGTGGTATGACCTTGCTTATCAGCAGAACTGCTTAGGCAGATTGTAACTGCTTGATTCCAAATGCCACCTGTACGAGCAGGAATGGGAAACAAATGGGATCCAACAGTCCCAGCCTAGCAGTAAGATTACATCTGTACATAAGGTTTGGCATGAGAGATAACTCAGCGGGGTTTTATTTCCGAACTACATTTGAACTTTGATTAAGCACTGTTTTATTATTTTATGTTTTATTATTTCAGACATTACCACGGAAAACTGCTAGATGGTGCTAGAATATATACATATGCAATACTATGTTAATTCAGGGGTTTAAGCTGCAATCCTTGTCCCTGGAATTAGCCTTTGATGCAATTGCCTTGTGACTGCTTGTTGTATATAGACAGAGAGCTGTGTCCAGGATAGCAGAATCTTATTTTCTCATGGCTTGCAAGGGGTGAATGTAGAAAAACCCTCAGCTGGATTCACATCCCAGCCCAGGTCAAGGAGATTAACTCATCCCCATGCTGCTCAGTGAGAATATGTGGAGCACAGTTCTGCACACACATAACAAACATGCAGCTGGATGGATTCTGTAATCCCAAGAACAAGCCATACAGCATAAAAAGCGCATCTTCCAGAGACCACTGTGTTCTTTCTCAATGCAAATATTCTTGGAAAAAGAAAAAAAAAAGAGGTGAAAGATGAAAAGGGAGGGAAAAAAGCAACTAAACAGAAAAAGAATCTGCTCCTAATCATGTGTACAGCAAAGGAGAATTTGATAAAGATATCCAACTTGTATGCAACTCGTGTTACCGGTCTAGCTAGTATTATTGATTTTTGAGTGGTTTGTATGGGGAAGTTTAAACTTGACATGCTATAAATATACGGGAATATAAATGAGAGATGCACTTAAAAAGTATGATAACAGACGGAGCAAGTGTCACTCTGGAGCAATTGGGTTTACACAGCACAGACTTGATCCATAATCTACTAGAGCTTTTATATGAAAATAAAAATAGACATTTTAAAATGGTATTAATATACTTGATTCTTAACATTAGTGGATAAACGTGGACACTGAAGGAAAAGAAAGCGCCAGGCAGACTAAGAGCAGCTTTAATTACTGTTAATCTGCAGAGACATTCACATCAGAAATATCACCCTGGCATTTTCCTGTTTACCAGCTGCAGATCAAGCTCTGTAACATTTAATCTTTGTAAGTACTTGCCCTTTGAAAACCTCTCCTTCCCTCCCTCATCTTTCCCTCAACAAATCATCCCTGTTCCTGCTGCACAGCAGTTTCTGCCAGCCTCTCCCTGGCTGGGGAGCTTTCCTTCCAAGCCCCTCTCCCTGCTTAGCAGTTTTTCCTTCCTGGGAGGGGGTATCAACTTTCCCTCGACAAATAAAAACCCTGGGGATGGGCACTGTGTGTGGAAAAACAACCAGAACTTGCCCAGCAGAAGCGCAAGGCTGTCATTAAAGACAAAGTAAAGTGCCTAAAGAGCTGTTGAGATCAAAACAACACGCAGAGCAGCCTAGAAGCACAATAGCTACTTCAAGAGATGTAGAGCTACTTTGTTCCTAGATGAAGGCAAAGTTTTCACTACCTCGGCTAACAAACCTACACTGAATCAAGAGAGCAAGCACCAAAGACCACACTGGAACAATGTTTATCCTTCAGGCCAGCAGCATCTGAGAAGGTCAACAACTAATTTTACCAAGCTACTGTATTCAATAAGTTGTCGTCTAAAATGTTTTGTTTTCAGCTTCGTACGTTTGTGTGATTCTCCCATATACAGGAGGTTTTCAGCAGAAAATTTCAGGTGCTCCTGAAATCTTTCAAAATAAAAAGTAAAATAGGAACAGAAATTATAAAGTTAATTTGCTTCTCAGAAATCATTGTGCCAGATTAATCAATTTTCTCCCTGAAAGTAAGCCTGTCATCATACATCCCATCTCTTAAGCTCTTTCAGACCCCTAGGTAACTGGACCCACCTCCAGAGGAGTGCTAGAAATTCCAGTTATGCTTCATGTTTTCCAAGAACAAAATTACATGGAACCACTTTGCCTTGACCTTTCCTTTCCCAGCATGTTATTTGTACATTTTTGAAGAAACCGTGTATAATAATGATAAAAACATCTATTAAGACTTATTTCTATAGGTCTTTCAAGTCGAGCTTTTTTATTAAGTCTGTGTGACATTTCCAAGAAAGCAAATTACTAGCATTGGATTTATCAACTTCTTTTTGTACTTTCAACATGAAGCATAAGAGGAAAATTTTCTTTCCTAAAAAAGAAAAAATTAGTTGTCATGTTTTTACTTGGACTGAGGTGAGGATTTGTTTTTTGCAACAAATAAAAGAAAAAATAACGGGGAGAAAAAGCCTGTAGGATTAGCACAGTTTATCTAAAAATCAGCACTGCCAACTGAGCTTCAGATCAAAAAGCATCTCAGGAGTAGAACAGCCTTATTAACTTTATTGACTCTATGACACTATTATTATCTGCAAAACACCCATTATGAAAGATTTTAATTACTTTTCCTCTGAATAAAATAAACCTCCTTTGTTCAAACAAGTCAAACTGAGGATTCAGGCAAAGCATTCAGGCATATTTACAACTCCTTTACCTGTAATTGCTTATGCAGTAATCCTCTACCTACCCACCCACACCAAGCAATGGCTATTTCTCATACAAACCTTTGAAATAAATGGCTGTACCTGGAGAGAGACGGGCCTTTTAAACACAGAAGAAAGCACTTAAGTACAAATATAACATCCAGATTTGGAGAAACACAGCCTAGGAATGGTCAGCAGACCTTTCCAGAGACTATGAATGCCCAGGCCTTTCACCCAGCTGGTGAAATTAGCACTTGATTAGCTGGTATTCCCCAGCAGCAGATGAAGTTCAGGTGTGGAAGATGGAAGACAATCAAGATCACCTGATGCTCATCAAGTGAAGCCACTGATCACCTAGTCTTCACATGAGGTTAATTCAACATTAATGGCATTGATGACAGTCACGTGGGACTCATTTTGATCAATTCTGCCTGAAGTCACCTCATGATTTGCTGAGCACAACTTCTCTTGCTCCCAAACCTCTGCACACCTCATGGCTACGCTTTTATTCTAGGGAGTTAAAAACAAAATTTAAAAATCCATTTTTCTACAGCAGAGTCTCTCTATTCCTCCTCACAGTTTCTCTAGTAAAAAAAGGCAAGAAAGGATGTCATGTATTTTAACTAAAAATTTCTTACCTTGGTCCTCATGCCACAAATGTGTTTACTGCCTTATCACTAAACCTTATCTTGCTGACAAAAGTTTCCATAAGAGCCATAGGATTCACAGTGGGAAGTACATGGTGTGAAAGTCAGCAGCTCTGAAAGGAAAGGCCAAATAGCTCCTTCATGCACTGACTGAGAAAGAGAAGGCTGAGCTGCAGGAGCAATGCTCCAACTGTGGAGAAGCTCTGGGAGTATCCAAGGGTGGGAGATGTGTGCGGGGTACAGACTGAGACTGGGAAGGTTGAAAGCTGCTACCAGTGACAAAGAATAATCTCCTTTGCACAGGACAGAGATCCCACAGGGGCTCTGGACTGCAGCACAGGGACAGGCCAGAATTCTTGCAGACCACCCCACCCGCAGAAGTGGGAAAATGCTTGGAGGTGCAGGGGCAGTAACCAGGATAGCTGCAGGCTGGAGAGGGCCCCAGTACAGACATTCCCAGCCCTTTGGGTCTCTGGCAGGAGCTTGCACACAGTGCTGGCCTTGTGACAGCGATGTCACACCAGGGTCACCCCAGAACAGCACTGACTGACTGAAATGAGCCCCTGCCACACACATCCCCATCACTTCTCACTTGGGAAACGGAGGAGAACTCATCAACACAGAAATTAATTTGACAGTAACCTTGAGAGAGTTTAGGGAATTCTTTGGTTTGCCTAATGGCTACAGAGGGACTTTTTGCACTGGGATTTCATATAATCTAACTGTTTGCTATTTAAACAAAAAATAATCTTTTAGAGCCTGCAACTACCTCAGACTGAGTCCCCTTGCAATTACAAAAGTGATTGTGTTTGAATAGCTGGCTTTCTCCTTCACTGCTCTGCTTTTCTCCACTCTGGTGACCTCTACAGGGAAATCATCTTGTGGACACCCGGGCAGGTGCTCCAAGCATTATTAGATTGTCCAAACCTGAGTATCTCAGCCTCACTGCTAGTATGAGTCAGGGCAGAAGGGAACTGAACTGTTGCAAAAAAGGGCAGTTGTTTAGACACCTTGCAAATCCTTATGCACACCAGAAAAGTCTCTTTCTATTAGCACTCATAGCTAGGAGTCACTTAACCTTTGACTGCATAACACAGCCAAATTCCATGATATATTGGGTTGCTACTGTAGAAATAATTAAGGAAGACAGTGCAGGAAACAATAATTTACACTGGCATGTCTGCAATCCCAAGTTCTCATCATGTTCTACAACTGGTCATGAAAAAGAGGCGAAAGGGAAAGAGTTATGTGATTAATGTTACAGTCGTTCCCAGTGCAGAAATGTCACAGAGGGAGGGCAACACCATTCAAAACTGACAGGAGAAAGAAGAACGCCTGGGGTAACAGAATGCACCTCTCTACTTGCTTAGTTTCTCTTTAAAAAGGTATGGGGCTGTTATAATTTCATGCAAGCTTGCAAAGTTGACTGTCCTTATAAAAAGAGCAATTATACATACACTTTAAGCATGAAGCAGCACAATAATTAAATGAGTAATTACCTTCCCACTTTTAAGCTGTCATGCAATTAAACTTAATTAAACATTCTCTATACCTCACTAATCTTATACAAACAGAAGGAGGTAAGAAGGGTGTGGCAAAGAGAGGGCATTTGGCAGAAGGTTGAGCCTATTATTCCGTCTATAATAAAAAATAACACTGTACAGTCAGCACTAGGTTCTCATGTGATTGCCTTGCTCCTGTCCAGAATATAACCTGGTGTGAGCTGCAAAGATGAGCCATACACTGAGGCAATTCCATACTATTTAATTTTACCTAGCATTCTTCCGTGTAACATTACAAAATGCTCTTCAAAAGAGCATTTTAGAGCGGACGGAGTAAAGAATTCTGTACAGAAAATCTGGTCCAAATGTAAAACAAAATCCTTAATGCAAACACAAGTCCAAGGTTTCTCTTTTCCCCAGCAGAGGAACTGTTGTAGAGACCCAGTAGAGGAAGGGCCAAGAAAAGACATGGGAATTTTGTTGACAAGGAGACGAGGCAGCTGTGGTGTGAGAACAATTGTGAACTTGCTCCTATCCTGGTCTGAAATACAAATGAGCTTTGTAGAGGCACAGCCCACATATTTCTGCTGGTTATTTATTCATTCCTAGAAAGGCTGTATCACATCTACTGTCTCTAGCTGCATGTTATTATGCTAAATGACAAAAGGAAGGCAAAAAGATTCATCCTCTCAAGTAACAAGAATTCTATCTTCCATTGCTCTCTGAGGCAAAGGCAAAAACAGGCAGCAAAACAGGTACATCCAAAAGCAAAACTGACCCCGCACTGTAAATATAATGGGGGGGTTGAATCCAGGTGTCCTCAGATTTTGGCCCACTCTCATGCCCAAATGTGAGCCCACACCTTTCAGCTCCTTTTCTTTGCTTCTGAGTCTTGATTCCAAGTGCCACAGTAACAGTTCAATCCCATTTCAGCAAAACATAGCTGGGAAAGTCAATTTTGCCGTTTTCCACCCTCATTTCTTCCAAAATCCAGAGCAGTTCCACAGAACTGAAACCTGTCATTAATATTAGTAGAGGAGTCTTAACACAGGTTGAGACTACCAGCACAACGATGGGAAGAAGACAGGATGCTGGAAGAGAAGGTGTTATCATTAAAATGAGGGGGAAATCCCAGTAGCAATACTGAGCAGCTTTCCAAAATACTGAGCGTGTCTGAATGCTGAGAAACCTGAAAAACAAACCACCATGCTACACAGCCACCCTGGCTGCCCCATACAAAGAGAACTATTTCTTTACTATTGCCTGATGATAAAATGCAACTACGGTTAAAACGTGTCAAGAAAAGTTTTATGTTTCATTGATAGTTCTCATTCCAGCTCCCACAGCAAGTAAAACATTACAGGTTGATAAAGTCTAAAACACAAATTGTCCCAAACACAGCACTGTATTAGCTACTGAGAAGTAATGAACTCCATTCCAGTTGAAAACAGGACAGGAACATTTCTTCCTGGAAGATGATACTGTTTCTTACGCTTTGTAGGCCAAAAGAAGTAAATGAACATGCTGCAAACACTGGAAGTGCAGCATTTAGGAAAAGACTGTTCCAGACAGTCCGTGCTGGTTTGCAGACGAGCGTGACAGCCCAGGGGGCACTGCTTTTGGCTGCTCTGCCCCTGCTGCCAACCCTCTGTGCCACCAGAGGTGGGCAAGGCCCTGCCAAGCACACAGTGACAGGGCCAGGGCTCCAGCTCCCTTGCTCCATGGTTGATTTAGAAGCTGAGGACATGAAATCCAGTCCCAGCTACCTCCCAGCTGCAGGGAGCCTTCAGGAGACCCAGCCTCAGCTGTTTAACCCAACCTGACAAGTTGCAAAGGATGTTTTATTTGCTGTCTGGGACATTATATCATTTGGTTAATGGCCTGGAAGTCAACAGTCCTGCATAGCTGACAATGATTAGGTGCTCTGTGATTTGAATTCAGAATCAGCAATGTAGAAGCTGTTTTAAAGTTATGGTTTCTGCCTTATGTTCCATTGCCCCACCCTTGCCAACATGTCCAAAAAAGAAATTCCAGCAGACCAGAACTTGTCCACAACTAACACACCCTTTTTTTGCTTTGATTTAGGCTCTGGTTTGGAATTATTGATTCGTCCCCCCCGCTTGTTTTGTTTCCTCATCTTTCTGCTACATTTGGTAATATCACCTCAAGTCCTGCTGCTTTCTGACACAGATGCAGCGCAGCTCCTTCTAGCCCCACGAGTGTGACTCTCACCTGCTACTGAGGAACTGTGTTCAAAGGGACAACTTCCATGTTAGCTTCGCTATGGGAACGAAGCAAACAGTCCTATGAAACTACTTTCCCCATAGGAATGCTGAATGCAGTGCTGAGGGACAGCAACATGAGCTAACCCACACCATCCTGCTCAGCTTGACATACCCAGACCAAGCTAGTTTGAGCAGATCCAGAAAGGATGTGAGAGAGATTGTTTCTATGCCACAATTTTCTTTTTGCACGGTATCCACAATGCTCCTGACATATTTGACTGCATATCTGCAAATAACAGAAAACCCCTCTCCTGGATTTGCAGTGTACAGTGAGTGAGGCACAGGGCTGTGTTTAATGCTGGGGGAGCTGCCTCAGGGATGTGTTTAACCATGGGGGGTGATTGTCTCTTGCTGGTAGGGGCTAAAAATATGGTGGGATTTGTTATTTGCTGGTTTTCAAGGAGCTCTTTGATTTATATCAGCAAAATTTGTAACATCACTGAAATATTTAGGGACTGAACAGCTGTAGTCTGCTCACACCAGACTCAGCAGCAGCCCTCCCTTTCTGCACTGGCTGTTCCCTCAGGATTGCTCAGAAGGCACAAGCAGGCTTCATTAAAGATATGTGATTTTTTTCTACTGGGCTTTCACATCACTTCTTCAAAAGGCACAGGAACTCTCAAAATTAGAAGCAAAAAATAGAGAAAAAGTAAGTAGAGGAGGAACCTAGAGTTTCTCTAAGTGCAACCTCCCCCTCAATGCAAGGTCTTCTAAGGTCAGGTTAGTCAGCTGAGTTTGCTCTCAGGGTAACCTATTTCAGTATTTCACCACCCTCATGGCTTGATTTTTCTTTCCTAATAACTAATGAGAATTTCCCTTGTTTTAATTTGTCTCTGATGCCTTTCATCCTGTCCTTAAACACCTCCAGGAAGATGTGGGCTCTGTCCTTCGTACACTCTCCCTGCCATTACATTGCCAAACAGTATTTTTGTAGTTGAGTCAGACTGAAAGAGCTCACATTGCCATTTCCACCTTCAGGGTGTGACTGCCACCCCACCACCACCTTGCCTCTAAGGTATCTCTTTTCCACTGCACACACAGGCAAGGCCTTGTCCTTTGGACAACTCAGACAACCTCAGGTCTAATCAATATATCTACAGCAATACATGGCCTACCTTACATTGCAAAAACATTGCAACTTCACAATTAATAGCTGCACTAAATATTAAGTGAGAAAATAGACAGACATGGATATGCCCTGCTGGAAACTGCCTCCCTGCCACATTAACAAGTAGAAAAACAGAGTAATAAAGACCTTTTCTGGCTTCACTCTGATGCAGCGACCAGTGTATTAGCTGTTCTTACAATCTTTGCTACAGCAATAACAAATACAGACCTGAAAATATGAAAGGAAAAAAAAATCCACTTGGCTCAGAGACTACTTCTTGGCAATCAATACACTCTGAATAACTGTCAAAATTGTGGTCTATAAGAGGTAGTCAAGTCTCACTGTCCATCTTCCTTCAAGCACTGATGTTCATAATGGCCCCTCATTTAGAAGTGTTTGTTTCCATCACTGCTGGAGCCCAGCTCCATTCTCTTTCCCCAAAGAGAAGGAAGAGTGAACAGACTGAGGCAGCCTTTGACTACTCACCTTCACTTCCCAGGCAGTTCTTAACCTTGCCTCTCTGAAGTCTCCTCTAAGCTGATTTGCAAAGACCCAGGAGTACAGAAAATGGAGCAAAGCCTGCAGAATTACTCCAAGAGTTGCTAAGGGAGCCCAGTAAGCAGAGAAAAAATATCACAGGTCTCCTTTTTCTTTTTTTTTTTTTTTTAACCTGGAATATTGGCATAGGGAAGAGTTCTTTCTTTGCAAATTAGTGCAACTGGATCCTGAACTTTAATTCTTCAAACCCAGCTCAGGCTATAAGAACAGAAAAGCATAAACTTAAAATATTCCAGAAAAAATCCCAAGGAAATTTACCTTTTATAAACATGCCTGCAGAATTCTTTAGTTGGAGGAAGTGTTGTTTCTGCAGAGGAAAATGACCCCTTAATCCTGGGAGTGCTCACTGCTAAAACAAGAAGGTGCAAATATTTAAAACACAGTCAGCACCATCAGTCTTAGCACTACAGACTGAGATGTGCCCTGAACCTTCAAGCAAAGCATGAGACAAGGCTTGTGCATGCTGGTTCATACTACCCAGAAACAGAGTGCTCCCTGGTTTTATGTATTATGCTCCTAACTTCTCCAAAGTGCTTTCCTGGATAACCTATTAGGCTGTAAGAGACTGTTTCAAACATGCTGAGGTCTTCCCCTTTCACAATGTCACAGTGCACCTAAACCTTCAGTTCCACAAGCCCAGGTCTTCTAGGGCACTCCGTCCAACCCTTCAGACATAGCTCTGGTGCATAGTTCATCTCTTTTGGCAGTACCTCCCACACAGTCCCATCACCAAAGCTATGAAAGGAGCTTTAATTTCCCGCACACACTCCAGCAAACCCAGCACTGCCCTGCAGAGCTCCTCACCAGGATCATCAGACTACAGCAGGAGTCAAAAAGCCAACCTCAGGCACAGAGCAGCTTCACAGCCAGAAGGCGCTCACAGAGCACAGAGGCCATTGCTGGGTGTGTGTTCGATGCCCACGTGAGCTGAAAGCTGCTTCAAGGAAGGCACAACAAAGAAATGCTGGAGAGTCAGCTCAAGGCAAGGAACGAGAATATTTTCAGAAGCATCCAAGAAAAAGCTGTAGACAGGCAGAACTCCCTTGTGCCTCCTGTGGCTGCTGAGATGTTAAGTGACTTGCTCTCTCCGCCTTCTGGAGTGTGGGTGTCTGTGGACAATGTGCTCATTAGCATCGATTCATTAATTTGGGATTAGGGATGTTGTTCATCACAGCAGCATAAACGCTGAAGACTCAGAGATATTGTGCCTTAGGCAGCAATTTCACTGATCAGAAAGATAGGTTTAACCTGCAAACAGCTGTCCATGAAAGGATTGGCACAGGTCATAGATCAGCATGTGGACCCAGGGCTCATGCAGCAAAACACATCCATTAGTGACCCAAGCTCAGTTCATAACCACTTAAGGTAGGAATCTAAAGGGGGCAGGTTTGGTGTATCACAGTCCTAATTCTCTAAGGCAGCTAATCCTCAGTTAAGAGTTACATTCAGGGGAATGGTCCAAAATGCTGTTCAGGCTTTTATTCAGTTGGCAGCTTTTCACAACCTACAACTAATCAGCAAGTCTGGATCCCTGAGCATAATTTAGTCAATTTGGTTTGCAGAAACAAAACTCAGGGAAAATAGGGAGCACTGGCTGAGTGCTGGTGAAACAATATCTGGGAAAGGGAAAGTAGACCCATGCATCTGAAACCATTTCAGACAGGGGGGTCTGACAATTTTATCAGCCCTGACACACAGTTCAGCCATATCAACAGTGGCAGCAGCTAAAAGCACAGAAACAGGTACTTCCCAGACTGGAGAACAAGCACTTTATGCCATAATCAGTACCTTGAACCAAACCCAGGACTAAAACCAGAGGCAAATGGGAAGCATACATACACAGCCAGCACAGAGTAAGGTACACCCTAAGGTACAGGTGTACACAGCGTGATACAGTGAGAGTGGCAGAGGTGTAAGCTGTCTTCTTCTTTGGTTGGATGCTCAGCTCTGAGTCCCTCAAGGTAAATAGCAGTTTCTTCTCGTGAATGAAAGAGCGTGTCATCAGCTTGCTGTTAAGGAATGATTAATTGAATACTGAAAATTAATATTTCTCCTTTTGACCCTTTAAGCTTGTTCAGGCATATTACTTTGACACAGTATTAAATCCCTATCTTATTTGTACCCTTTGTACCCACCCTCAAGCTTGAAAAAGATAAAACCAGCAGTAATGCATTTTTTCTTTTAAGAAATGTTCATGATTGAAAAACTAAAGAAAGCTGCTATGTCCTGTCTATATAAAATTTCTCTTTATGATTTCAAAATGGCAAGAAATATGCAATGAAATCCAGTGATAAAATATCTGAAAATGGCTGAATTACTGGTAGTAACTACAGTGCTTCAGCATCCTTCTTCTCTAATATCCTCATCTATGAGAGCTTACAACATTTTACTTCCATTGAATTCTGTCAAGTCCATGAACAGAACCAACTGCAAACACATAAAAATAACACCAAATAAGATGGAATAAGCTTATAGTACTTGTTCCCATTCCAGGACTGAGAATAATAGCAAAATCAAACAGAGAATTCACTGGAAGTACTCAAGTATTCAACATCCAAAAGGAAATCAATGAGTAGCTTTTGGAGATAGGAAGGTCACACAGTGTCAACCACAAGATCTGACCTGCCAATGCAGAACTGACCACTGATGACTCCTACACAAAACTATGAGATTCATAATATCAATCAGAGGGAGAATCCTTTACCCATTTACTGGCACTTTTCAAGCTGTTTTTATTACCTTACATGGATAAGTACACCTCACACAGACTTGAATTAGTTGTATTGCAATTAAGATGTCGAAAGCAGCCTCTGAAATGGGCATCTATTAACTCTTTCAATAGTGTAATTAGGATTGCAAAAGAAGGAGTACGTCACAAGGCAATATCCACTTCAGCTAGCTCAAAGCGGTAGCTGGCTGAAATTGAGATAACATTACTACTTTTAAAAACTTGGGGAGAAATCCTTTAGGAAGAGTAGAATTTAAAGGCAATTTGTTTAAAGAAAATTAAAATACTTAAAGACACAAATTCTTCACTGAAGTAATTTCTCTTACTTGACCCTTTCAATAAATTGCAAGGGAATTTGTTCAAGTGCTTCTGCAATCAAGTCACTCCATGCTAATAAGGTACGGATTTAGCCTGTAAATATTCTTCCCATAGAAAAGTTCTTTTCCAGCTTATACCATAAAGCAACTTCTCTGCCATTCATCCAGCAGCTGAGATCTTTCCAGCTTACTTCATATTTGGCTAAGTCACTTTTCAGTTAGAAAATTAACCGAAAGCAAGTCTGTATTCAGTTGTTTTCCAAAGTGGGTACCAAAGGTTGCACTTGCCAGGACCACGCCTGCCTGGATAAACCTGTGCTGTGCATTCTCTTCCCACAGCAATCAGGACAAGTTTGGTACTTTGAGCAGCACAGTGACTGATGGCTCTGCTAATATATTAGTGCCACAGAGGCTTAAGGAAAGGCTCAGCGAACAGGCAGCTTGTGTACTAAACACACTGTCACCACTGCTCCTACTGTGCACAGGGACAACCTCAGAACACCACATACCTGGAATTTAACTTCCTTTGACCTTTTCAGGTTTTCAAGTTCAGGATTTAACTGCTTGGCTCCATTAGGAACAGCAGGAAGTGAGCAGTTAAACCCCTAAAAAGGCTTTGAAAGCTACTTGCTAAATGTCCAGGTGTCTCTCTGCAGTTCAGCAGCTGGCAGGAGGGAGGGCAGGCTGAGGAATGAGGGAACTGTTAGAGTAGGAAAGGGGACAGGAGGAATATATGAGCTAAGTTTGACTGTTGTGAAACCAGCAGCTCTAAAAAGACATTGAGGAAGAGTCTGGCAGCTCCCCCTTCATGCCTCATTACACAGGGCACTATTCTTCTGCAGAGCTTCCCAGATGTGGGAAAAGCTACTGAAGCTTCCGAAGCAGCAGATTATTCTGTTCTTCCAAGACAGTTTGATTTGGGCTTTTTGCAGTTTGGCTTGGACTTTTTGCCCACTGCACCATACATTTTGACACACAGCCTGTAAAACTGCCTAAGCAGCTTCCAGGGCAGGGGGGATCCTCCAAGCATCTCTGGCAGAAATAGCAGCTGGAAAGGCCTGCAATGTGTGTCATGGCTAAGGCCATTCTGTGTGCTGGTGCTCAGAGTCACTTAGAGCAAGGAGAAAGCCTTTCAATACAACATTTCTTAAATCCCAGAGAGGTGACATGTCATTTCAGAAAGGTAGTTATCTCAGATATAGGCAAGTCTGTCCACTCCCATGCAATATCTACATTCTTCCTCTCACTGCCTCAGAGCCTGATTTGTCTCTGGCCAGTACAGCTCAATTATTTTCTTAACCTATTAGTAAATCAATTCTCCTGATTGATGCTGGGAACAATGTTGTAAAATTTGCACTCAAGTACAAATTCAGGTGTTGTTGCAGCAGCAGGTTCCTGGAAAGATCACGGCAGAGACCCCACCAGGCCACTTCTGCTGAGAGGGTTGGTTATTCTCTGTTATTCAAGGACTATTGACAAGGCCAGGAATGATTCCCAACACAGGAGCCATTTGAACCTGCAAGCTATGGCTCCTACAAACATGGGCAATTGGTTTGTCTCTGTTGCAAAAAGGGAAGAAAACCACCAAAATATGCAAAATTAGGCATAGGTTTCATGATTATTTTACAGCAGCAAAATTCTTTTGGGTGTTTTTTTAACACTAATTTCTAAAGACCTTTGGCTCCATTCAGGGTCACATATATGTACCCCTTTGAGAACACAAATGCAGTTTATTGTAATTATTATTTTAGTAGCTTTTCTCATTGCTAAAGGAAATACACATGCATTTAAATCAAGGATTCCCTCCCACAAACATGCATGTTCTTATATCACTAGAGTGAGAGTCTCAGATACTTAAAGGTAAAATGAACTATCTGGGAGAGGTAAAATCCTTAATGAGTTCAGGTTTTTTCCCCTGGTCAGACAGCAAGAGTATGCCAAGCCTCACTGGCTATTCACAGGGCCAGCTACAACTGTGACCCAAGAAAGCTGTAAAAGAAAACCAGCTACTTGGCTGAGTAAATCTTCACCATCAAAACAGAGCTCAAATTGACAGGTTCCAGTTGATTTCCCTTCCCAGTCCCCATTAATTACAAGCTCTTTTAATTACTACATGCATGTGAGGGGTGGAAACAACAAGATTTAATTACAAAGCTCCCACCAAGTGACCCAGCTTGGCCACTGCAGCAGGAGCTCTGACAAAATGCTGTTCAATAACAGGGCAGGTCTCCAGCACAGCAGCATCATCCTGTGGCATTCAACGCAGGAAAGCAGCTGCTGGTGGCAACCAAGAGATCTTTCTGCCTGTTCCTCTTCCCATTCAAGCAAGGGGTTGGCACAGATGGTCATGCCACAGCTGGAGCATGCTGATGGCAAGGAAAATCCTCACAACTTTCTGGATGTGCAATGTCCATATTGATTCTCTCCCCCCCACTTCTCAGACTCTCTTCTCCTAACTCCCCAAAAGATAGGGTAGAAAGTACAAATGTTCCAAGAGCATGCTTTTCCCCTCCTGAAGCACAGCCATGGTGTCTAAAGTGGACTTGGGCAAGACCAGAGATGCTGATGGGAGCTCATCACCCTGGAAGCAGTTATACCTGGGAGGGGGGCAGAGGAACCCACACATCCCCAGGCATTTCACTATAGGAGATCAGAGCCAGAGCCCTGAAGAAGGATCAACAGCCCTGTTGGGCCCAGCTGCCCTGACTCAAGCCTAGAAGTTCAAAATAGTGGAGGAGAGGGACCATCTGAGCCCACATCAAACATAGCAGGGCATGCAGAAAACAGAAACAATGCAAATCATTTCGTTTTCACTTTTACAACAAGCACATGCACACCCTGCACTCTGCAAGACCAGCCAGCAGTGACACCCCCCAAACACAAGGCAAGGAATAGTTTGGACTGAAACAGGAAGCCAACATTGCTCAGCCCCTCTGAACAGTGCCTCCAGTCCAGCTGCAATTGTTCTGAGAAAACCCTGCTCTGACAGAGTTCAAAGTTTCAGGTAGCAGCTTTATGGGTCTCAAACTGCAGCATGACAAACAGCGTGCACAGAAGCCACCACAGTCTATCAGGAAGGATATTAAGACCTTTTGGTAAAGGAACTTCAGCAACACTTAGTCAGCCTGAATTTATGATCTGATCCTTCAATTCTTGGCTCCAGAAGTGACTCACCCTTGGCTCCTCCATACAAACTGTGCTCAGTTCTGAATATGGCTTCTGGAAAAGGCAGATGGGAACTCAGCTGAGCACCAGCTCAAAACCCTCAGCTGCTGTTTTACTTACTGTTTTCTATTAATTATTTCTTTAAAAAAGAAGGGAAAAAAAGTTAGCTTCCTGCATGAGCAAGGAGAAGAACTAGCAATAAAGGCTGATAAAAGAATAATTTAGAGCTGTGAACTCAAATCAATAAATAAATCTGAGATCTGTTCAGTCACCACCTCCCAGAGCTGAGGAGAATTAAAAACCAATTAAAAACTACACATCTGCCTCCAAATCAGTCAAATGGAAAGCAAAGGACAATCGTAGGGCATAGATTGTCAAGAGAAAGTGGAACTTCCTAGACCACCTTTTATGGCTGATCATATAGCAATTAACTTACAAATAAAATAACCCGGAAGTCACTATATTATAAACCAGTGGCTCCAGTTTTAGAAAGCAACAGACTCTTATTGATCAGCTCAGCACAGTTTGCATTTGATTCATGAAACTGTGCCTCAGGTTGCCAAGAACAGAGCTGCTCCTTAATTAATAATAATGAGCACCAGCTCAGAAGCCTCACACTCATCGGACCCCAAAGGGGCACCAGCTGAAGCAGGGATCTCAGCAGGCATCTTTTATCCAGCCAGAAGCAGAAGCACAGAGATTAGTAAGAGACAGTGTTTACAAAAGATGCATTAATGATCTTTGATGTTCTTTCATAATGTCTCTAGCACTGCCAAAAATAACATCTTTTTGGGCTTTAGCAAAGCACCACAGCTCGTGAACCTGCCCAAAAGTGGCTGCTTTGCAAAGTTTCACAGCCATAACTCGTTAATAAGCTATCGGAATGCAGTTAGCAAACTCATTGTACCTGAGAAATAAAATGCTTTTGTTTTCTGTGGCAGAATCTTCTGGAAATGAGAGGAAAGTGGAGGCCATTCATGTCTCATTAACATCCTGCAAAAGCATTTACACACAAACACAAACAGAAAGTCCATTGAATGCTCACATTAGGCAGGAATCATTCCACTTTGGTTTAGGACACCCCACATCAGCTATTTGCATAGAGATGACTTGCTTGCAGAATTAAATCCACTAAAGCACAAGCGGTGATGCCAGGTGAGAATTTTGTCCCCAGCTTCATCCTCAGGAATACACCAGCTAAACTCCAGGTCTACCACTGAGCCTGACATTCAGCAGTCTGCCTGGCTCAAAGTGCTGGCACCCAAACAGGGAAAAAGAGCATCTTGTAGTCAGGGCACTCATGTCAGTGAGCTCCCTGAGAGCCCATAAGGTGCTGACAGCGAAACAAATGGAAACATCACCTGAATGACCGACGCTGTGGAAAGTAAACAGACACTGAGCAACTGAGGCACCAAGACAAGAACAGGTAAACCATTTTCTTTTTTAAAACTGAGCAACTACTTTCTTCACTCCCACCATTTAGAGGGAAAAGGTATTAGCCCTTTCAAAGTGCCAAGAAACCCTCTGTACCTTTCAAACCCCACGTGAATCACACCCACATACAGTAACACACATAGCTAATCCTTTCCATGAACCTGGTCTAACACCAGGTGCTCCAGCTGCAACCTTTTACTAAAAATGTCTGCACCTCAAGACCACAGGGCTACAGCATCTATTCCAGAAACTCCCCCAGCAGCTGGGTATTCTCAGCCTTTTCTGCAGTGCACTGAAGGGAGTTCCCCCCGCTCTCCCAAGCACCCCAAGACTCCAGGCTCCTGCCCCCACTAGAGCCCCGTGTCACACACAATAGGGCCAAAGAGGAGGGAGCTGGGGCCTGTCACCCACCAGTGTGATGCCTACCAATGGCAATTCCCCTTCCAGAAACCTCCAGGGATGTGGATCCTTGAACCAGAACAGTGCTGCCTTGACCTTGCTGAGCTAACATGCTCCTGGGGATCACAGAAACCTCAGGGCTGCCTTCAGCAAAGTCACAGCCACTGCAAAACATCAACTCCCAGACCACAAAACATGGCAGAGAGAGACCTTGGGCTGAGGGAGTGACATTCCTTAATCCCTGGCACTGGTGCTGCTGGCCACGTTGAGCATCACGAGATTCACTGGGTCAGTTGTGACAGGTGGTCACTGTGATCACCAGAGAGCCAAGGCACCAGCGTGCACCCAACCTGAACTTTACAACTGCTGAACAGGCAAATAGCAAAGTCTGCCAGACATCCAGTACTGGGCAAGTGGCCAGACATTTCTATGTACCTTCCATCAAGGCAGGAAGGCACCTTGCACCGTGCAGGTAAAAACCCAAACAAAACAACAAAAGAACCCAAGAAACCCCAAAAAAATCAACCACAAAGACTCTGTCAGAATAAATGGTCCATTCTGGGAAATGGTCTGTTTGAGCCGTGGCCCTTAGCTTCCAAAACAAAAGAAAAAGTTAAGGCAGAGCTGTGCACAGAGCTGTCAGCAGCTGGAGCAGCTGCTGTGGGAGTCAGGGCTGTGCATTTCCATCAGCTCTCACTCAGGGCCCTGCCAGTCACTCAGGCTCAGCTGCAGCCAGTTAGAACACAGGCAAGTGCCAAAGTGCTGAGAGGTCAGGCATGTTTTAATGGAGCAAATTAAAGGAAGAAAACAAAGGTGGAATCCTTATCAAAGCTGCAGCTTCAAAGAGACATAAATAGTTGACTTAAAATTAATTCAGACTGTACGTGTTTCATTTTTTCACAAAACCACCCAAACTCCAAAGCTGAGAAGAATTAATTATTCCCACACCTTTGATAGCTGACAATAGGGCTTAGGACAGCAAGGAAACATCTCTGAGGAGCAGACTCAAGACATTTCCTTGGTTCCACAAATAAGAGGTTAATTCCCTGTCAGTCTGCACTCTGCTGTTGAAAGGTTTGTGTCCTCTGTGGTTAGGCAATGAAAAGACAAACTCAGTACTGCCCACTGCTCACTATGGAAGAGAGAAACAAGGAAGTAGCTACCAATAATCAAATCACAAAGTGCAAAGACCAGATGTAATCCATGACTGACAAGAAGAAGCAGGCAAGGTGAAACGGAGATCAAAAGTTGGGCTGAGTAAATTATCTGCAGATGGCTTTAAAATAGGGAAGAAGGGAAAATATTCAGAATTATTTAAGTTACTAGGCTGATACACTTATAAATAAAAGGAATCCACACATGTAAACAGGGCACTGTGCAGATGCATGGCAGGAGAGAGTGTGGACATATATGAAAACATCCCAGGGAAAATAAAAAGACAAAGGTCTGTTTGGGTTCAGCTGCTTTGCATTGTCATTGAGCTGGGACAGGGATAGTTATTATAACTATTATTAGTAACATAATTGTTCTGCTACTGGTCTGAAAGTTACTGCAGCCTCAGATAAGTCTGCACTGTATCCTGCTGCCCTGTGGATTGCATGGCAGTCCTTCCTGCAAGGGATTTTCCAAGATTTGATGTTACAGCTCTCTCCTACACCTCCACTAATGCAGTATCCTTCTGCCCCTCAACAGCCACTGGCAAACCTTCTACACTGACACCTTCCTGCTCTTCAGACTGAAGAGGTAGGTATCAACAATAACTCATGGTATAGCATCTGTGGAGCAGAGGAGAAAAAGCCATCATTTAAAAAATCCAGCCGGAACCCAAAAATCTCCCTCTGCTGGATTCAGTCTGAAAAAATGAATTATTCTACAGAATAGTACAAAGCAGGACTGCCACGAGAGATCACACAGATCTAGCAGCAGCCTATTTGCTGAGTACCATGTTGTATTCCTACAAAGCTAACAGTCAAGGTATAAAGCACTGACTGCTTACTGCGAAAATAAACATAAATTGTCATTTAAGAGTGATTTGCTTGCTATCAGTTAAAATAAGAATTCCATCACAGAAAAGAGGCCAGGAAAAGCTTTCTGAATAAGCACCATAAAGCAAAAGAGGGACATTTTCAAACAGTTGCATTTTAGAGGTTATTAAGAATCTTTTCCTTGTGTACTGAAACAGAACTGCTAGAAAAATAAAAAAGGTTGAGCCCAGGATTTCACAGAGCTATAATTCAAACAAAGAGACTCCCAATGTAAAGCCTCAGATCCAGTATCTCACTAATTTAATTCCCTGAAAAATTGCTTGCTTATATCTAATTCAGGACAGTAATGTGCAATTTGTACATTCTTCTAAACTTAGTTAGTACTTGCTAACTAAGTACTTACAGAAATCTTATCTTTAAATTAAATCTGATCACAGCAGGCCTCATGTTTAATAGGAATAAAATCCAAATAATTAAGTTCTGACCCCAAGCACAAGTGATGACTTCCATTCCTGAAGGTCTGAGGAGGAAGTATTATATACTTGATATGAAATTCTAGGAATCTTATGAGCAAGTAATTATTTGTTTTTAAAAATGTAACACAAGTATGCCCAAGAAACCAGGCTTCTTTAAAACACAACGAAAACAGGACCCAGTAGGGACACTGATTTCTGCTTTTTTTAATCTCTGTTATGTACAGTAAAGTTTACATACAATTAAAAAGGAAAGTAAATACCCAGAGGTTCTCCTTGAGTAATTTTCCAACAGTGACCACAAGCACAACAAATTGTGTTGGTATAGTGAAACAATCACCTCTTCCCAGCAGGAAGGATTTTCTCAGCAGGGTTTGTGCACTGAACGAGCAGTTAAAGATTTCTACAAGGGCTTGGAGTTGACAACACCTTTGAGCATTTAGTCTTTATCTCCCATATCCCTTGTGGATTTCCCACCTGAGCAGTGAGTGAGCTGAAAGAAGAATACAGCCAGCTGGAACAAGACAAGCCTGTCACAGAGACCGAGCAGGGAAAACAACTAATTTATTCCAGCTCAAATTACACAGATTCTTCAGCTGAGGTTTTCAATGTCTGTTTTACCTCCTCCACCTCCTAACAGCTGTTTGCTTCTTCCCACTGAGCCCCGCTGCTCCTGCTGGCCGAGAACAGTAAATCAGTACTGCTTATTTTGGGGCTGGCCCATCAGAGCAAGGCGGACAGGGTGAGCAGACGCCTGCTCTGCTCTCGTCACATCACCAGAGCCCCACCTATGGCAGGGAAGGTGTGTGACACACGGGGACAGGAGCTGGCAGCGCTTGCATTGCACTGCCCTCTGCTGTCCCACGAGCTGCGCCCAAACCGCGGCACGAACCGAGCTGCTGAAAACATCAATTCGCTTCGAGTCTGACCCAAGGAGACAGGGAATAGACAGAAGTATTTCTCCACGGGATTTTTCCCACACAAAGCGTGTCGTCTTATTCGCTGGTAGCCACCTGCTTGCCATGAATTAACAATTAAAGTAACAATCTTAATTCTTGTCTTTCTATCAGTAGAGCTCCAAGTGCTTTACCAAGAAAATGCATACTATCCAATTTTGGTTTTTACCCTTCAGACACTGCCTAAAACATGTTTGCTAAAGCTTGGGCTATTGGTATTGAGCTGCTACTTACAGAATCAGCTGAAAGGCCCTTCTATAACCTTTATCGTGTAGTCAGAAGTATATTTCTAACACGTCTCCTCAAATTTGGTAGCCTGCTCCCGTACTAACACATTCCAGGATGGGACACAAGAAAACGTATAAAACAAGTGATGCAGTGTTCTGTGTTCTGTGTCAGCAATACCAGAAATGTAATACAGCTCTGTGAAACAACCTCCACGACCCCTTTTGTCCCTTAAAATAAATAAACTTTTATGAAATCAGACAATATTACATGACAGAATAGTAACTCGCAAAGATAAATCCCTTGAGAAAATAACACCCTCAAAGCAGCTCCAAAAAAGTGTGATTAGAAGTACATTTTAAAGGAAATACGTCTTTTTCATGCCTAAATACAAACTACAAACACACAGTATTTTTTCAGTGCCCTGTATGTCCCAGAAATGCCACACACAGCCTTTAACAGCCGTTAATATAATGCTCACACACAGACATTAACTAATTCCTTTGAAGTCAGGGATTGAATGCTGGGATAAAACGCACAGGAGCATGATTAGCAGAGAGCTTGTGCATCATTAGGCTTCCCTGCATGGGAATACCAAATCTGCAACAGCTTATAAGCATATGGTTTGAACATCAGACTTTCTAGAAACATAAGCTCTGATCCTGGCAGATCAGCTCAGCCTGACAACCTTCTGCTGTGTGTCTTGCAGCAATAACTGCTTCCCCGCTCCTGTCTGATCCAGCATCTCGCACAAGGGGCTCTCTCCTGTCACTGCCTCACCACTGGGGGACAGGAAAACAGCAACAACTTACAAAACTACACAGCAGAACTGGAGAGTTATAAACCAGGGCTGAGCTCAGAGCTGCCTGTAGCAGTCTCAGTGACACAGAACCACTTGGCCGGTGAGTGGAATTAAAAAGGAAGGCTCTCACAAACTCACAGCTGTTTGTATAAACGTGATGAACACCTGAGGGGTCCTCCTGGAAGATAGGGACACAGGTTCCAACCATCCCACTGCCAGTGTACTGCTTGGGATGCAGATTTCCATGAGGACTGCCTTACAGAGCTTCAGAGAAGTTGTCCACTGTGCCACGTGTAATTCATATAGAGAAACCATTCCCTCTCATTTACACTTCTTGAATTCCTGCAAATAACTGCCACGGAACCCTTATAAGATGGAAATTCATTGGATCTAGTAAGAGAATCTCAACAAGGTCCACAAAACTGGTATGCAAGGAATTATTTAAAAACATTTTTAAAGTCTCCTCAGCAGGCAAATGCAGGAAGATTAATATAGTGTTCAAGAAAATAAGGGAGGATTCATTTCCTCAGGGAATTTTTTTCATGCTGTCAGCACAGAATCTTGCAAGCCTTGACTTTGCTAACACTGGTACTATTTGTATTTTATTTATGAGGAAACTAAGGCAGAGAGATTAAAGATAGCGTGGGATAATTAGCACAGTTTGTCAAACTGAGTGGCTATTAAAATGGAGTAAGGAATTGTGGGAATAGCTGGACTTATATATTACTAAGCACTGAAATCTATCACACCAAATGTTCCAAGTCTTTAAAGACTGAAAGGCAGGTTTAAATGCACATGCTTCTGATATAGCTAGATTAGTTTATTTACCAGCCCTAGACTGACCACTGTGTACACAAAAGGTGCTCTGATGATCGCTGGGAGACAAGGGAAATTTGCACAGGCTGATTTTCAACGGTGCCTCTAACCATAGCACCCAAGATAATGATGGCATCAGGTCTCTTCAGAATAAAATCTAAATAATTGTTTTGATTGGAGAGGTGTTGAGAACCACATGTCAGAATGTGAAGCTCCACTGAAATCTAAACGCTTCTCCCGAATTGCTGCATTTCTATGGAATTTTCTGGGGAAAAAAAAAACCAACCAAACTAAAAACCCCAAGTGAAGTAAGTGTTGGAATGCTCCATGTCTACAGCTGGTTTTCAATGTCTCTCATCTTGGACTATTAACAAGGTTTAAAAGCCAACCTCTGTCATGAAATGCTTTCAAACCTGAAGTGATTCTCAGAGGCTGTGATGGAGGGATGCATTTTAAACAGCTCAGAAGTTTTCAGATTTTGCTCTACTTCCCAATAACCAAATTCAGAATCCTTCTTGAAACAAAGTTTCTGGTCAATTGCTTCTGCCTTCAGCATCTTACTAAGAACTCTCACTATATTTTCAGTGAGGACTTGGAACAAGCATGCAGGGCACCCCACGTGTTGTATGAGTGGAGGGCTCTTACTGCCTGTGGTTTCAGAGAAAATTATTTGAAATCCTAACAGAAACCCACCCTTTTAGCTTTCAGACTGACTGATTAGCACTAAATACTTGAGTAACTAATTTTTAGAGCTGGAGCATTTATGTTTAATCCCTTCTGCAACATGCCAATTCTTGTTTGAAACAGAGCTAATATCCATAACCCAGGGCAAGCAGCAACTGCATAAATCTGGTTGATGTTACAAATACTTCGATATTAATTTTGTCTTGTGGTTCATTTGTTTTCAATTGTGCTCCTAAAACCCCCAGGCATTTCTGTCAAAGGAAAGGTGCCAGGGCTGTTGATTCTGGGTTGCAAAGGAAGGGAAATGTCTGAAATGTCTCACCCTCTCTCACTTTTTCCTCACCTGTAACATTCCACCCAAGGGCAATAAAGCAGCTCTGCTCCAGGGTCAGGAGACCACTGCCCTCAGTTTGGACAGCAGAAGATTGCTTTGGATGAGGAAGACAGGGAAGCTGTCAATTACAGCTTTTAGGGACTCTTATTTCCATAGTCATTGCATCAGCTGATGACCACAGTGATAAGGACTGGACACCACTGTGACACAGTCTGGTCCACCAAGTAACAAAGAGCACACTAACCCAGGAGAACAGCAAGATTCACACTATCCACCTTCCTTCTTGGGCCGTGGTTAAGCAAGGTCCCTAAAACATGTGTTTGAACTTGGAAACCCTGTGCAGGGGGTCTCTCCACCCCCAAAACCCATGAAAATTTTCAAAGGCCATCTTGAAGCTCAAAATAACACATGAGGTTAAAGATTACAAGTGCCTGCCTGCAGTGTATTTAAAATGCTCTTACTTCAAACCACAGGACTCTCCTCCCTTTCTGATTGTAATTTCAAACTTGAACTTCCATCTACTGAAATAGGTCATGTTAATTAATGGAGCAGATTTCCTTTCACCTCAAGAACAGCAAACCATTCAAACCATGGGCAAAATAGTGACATACAATTAGCACTTACGTATTTGCACACGTTGTATCCATTTGGACTTCTGTGGAGAACTAACTTTCTCAAAGTATCTTATTATAATGATTTTAACTACTTTATTACATAGGAGAACTAATAAATACTCTTCTCAACTGCATTATAGGTGCCATAACATACCTTTTTAAGAACTAGCCACGTCAGTCCATGTTCATCTGCCATCAATACATTTTAATGTTTAGCTTTTCTATGTCTTTTTCTTCCTCCTTTTCTTTTTTCCTTTAATAACAGTCTTGTGCTAAAAGCCTGCAATTTCTGTTAGAGAAAGACAATTCCAAGAAAAAAAGCACTGTAAGCATAAGCCTTATCTCCCCATCCCCAACCTTTCTTTCTACAGTTCTGTCTATATTTTGCACAATGACTCAAAAAAATATACAAGTAAACAGTCAAGAGAAAGAGATACTTATTAGAATTATGACTTTTATTTTTATTCACTAGAGCAACATTAAGGAAAGAATTTTTACATACAGGTTTTTTAATCAACTTTACAAGCAAATTCCAATATACAGTATTTACTCTGGCCTGGGTTAAAAAACCAAAAACAACAAAGCAGATAGTAAGGGTACCTCTTGTTTCAGCTAGGATTGAAGATTTTGTTACACAGGAATTATATTGGTTTTATGGTGGTGCTCTTACAATTAAGTAGGCAGTGAGCAGCTTTACCACAACAGTGACTGAATTTCCTTGATAGCACAGTTGTAAGATGACTATACTGAGACCTACCACCAGGATCACATTAAATCCACTCTGCTCAGAAAAAGCCTCTGTAACGAGATAAGGAACAGCTACGGAAGCCCAATTTAAGAACTGATTTCCATTTGTACGGCAAGAAAATGTCCATATTAGAGGATTATGTGCTGTGCAAAACCAGAAATACTTCCCCCCCAACATGCAACCTACCCCAGTATGACACTTTAGAATGTGCATATGGTTGTGACATGCAAACAAAGGAAATCACGCAAATGGTATTCAGTTTTCTAGCATCGTTACAACAAATCAGCATTTAGATCAAGGATGAAATGAACTGTACTGACCTATGATGCAGTCTAGTTGCTATGTCTAGTCTCACTGCTACAAGATGTAAAGTTGAGGAACCCTTTTTCTTTTTTTATTTTTGGAACTGTATCAAAATTGTGTCGTTTTGGATTTTCAGGGCCTTCGTAATTATTTTGATAAAGTCTGAGAGATAATATTGCACTTCTTTTCTCAAAACCATATATGCTGGGACCATTATTCTTTCAGAGCTATGCTAGTCCTAGGGACATTTTGCCATTGGCTTTGATTGGCAGTAGGAAGTGCTAGCTTCAGGGAAGGGGAAGGTAATAATGATCTGGCTGCATCATCAGTGTTAAAATTCCACGGTTAAACTAAAGTCATTGCACAACAGAAACTCAGTACACTATATGAATACTTTTAAACATGCTAGAGTGCATATCGATTCTGTGAAAGTGATGTGAAAATACCTTGGAAACAGCAACACTACCGGGGAAATTTGTTTCAAACAAAAGCCACACACAGCAGGAGGCATCTAGATTATTTTAGGCACAACTCCAAGCAATAAAGCTCATTTAAAGTGCAATTCTGTTCTTTTCTTTTGTGTTTATTCACTTGTTAAAATGCGTAATTGCCTCTGTACACACATACTGAACAGTAGTTTAATACTTTTGTGAATATTGCACAAAAGAATGAGAAATCGAAAACAAAAAAATGGCAATACACCAGTTTTATCAACCTAAAAAAAAACCCTGAAAATATCAAATACTTATATGTAAGCCTTTCGGATAATCTGCACCAGTACTGATGATATATCTGCACCTTCCATAAGGTAGATATGTTACCTGAAAATACTTACTTAATCCCATTTGACAAGCACTCTCAGTGCCCTCTGGTTCATCACCCCCAAACCCCATCTGTCACCGAGGCGAAGCTTCAGCTTCACCCCTTCTCTTCCAGCTGCCCATCTACTGACAGGCTTTGCCCATACTCTGGACTTACTATACATGCAAAAGAGCCTTCCCTGGTCAAGTCTGAAGAGCCAAAACATGCAGTTGTCTTAGAGGGATGCGAGGTTAGCAGCTGAACACAAACACAAGCCAGGCTAGCATCTGTCTCATCCATGATCAAATCCTGCTGGCTCCAGCTCAGTGTCTCACTAATCTGTCAGAACAAAATGGGGAAATGCTATAAAAAAGGACTACAATCTACTTATGTTCCTTTAATACATATATACACACCCATATAAATATAACTTTTTTCTTCTAGAAAGAAAAACTAGGAACTGGTTTTTTTTAATGAAAACCTTGATCATCTCGATTTTCTTTGCTTAATTTGCTTTGACCATCTCCTTAATTTTCAGTAAAGGTGCAGATAAATATCTATACTTTTAAATGTAAACATAAAAATTGAAACATCACTAAATTAGGCTGGCGATACCTCCAGAACAAGGAGCATAAGATGATGAATCTCTGTCAATAACATTAGGTGAAAATGATATTTTTACACAAAATCATATACAACTAACAATAAAATCAGCTTCTCTTCAAGGAAAGTAAACTTAAAAAACACACCTTCCATAGAAATCTATATGGACCAGAAAATGAACCAGGAATCTGATCATTCTCTCAGCAGTCTTTAAACTCCTGAGAAACACAGTTAGCTGCCAGGAGCTAGTTTTGGGGAATATAAAAAGTCAGTTTTATTTTCTTATTGAAAGTAAATATGTACACTAAATGGCATCTAAGTCAATGGTTTTCAAGGAAATAAATTAGTCCCAGAGCATAACTGTTACTGCAATCTCAAGTTGTGGTTTCTGATCCTATACCAACTACAACAATTAACATGATTTGTCTTGTTATGTCTTGCTTACATTGTCATCGCCTCAGTTCACAGAAAGTCCTGCAGGTCCCTTATTTCAGACTAATACACGTAATTCTGGAAAAGAATCTCCCCCTACCCATTTACTCCCCGAAGCTTTTCATTTTATCACTTCATCGTCAGTTAAGTAAAATTACAGTGTGAGAAATCCAAAATCTTTCTTGAATATCAACTATGGACTGAAAACTCAGGTGAGACAACTCTTTTTTCCTTCACCCATGGATGTATCCCTCAAGATACCCCCAGTTAAAGGGCTTGCAGAAGTTGAATATTGAATTAATTTATGAAATGTCTACACCTATTCACTTGAACTCTCTCAAAGAAAATACTGTAACAGGTCAATGTCCTACAGCCAAAGCCTAGAACAAACTAACACTGTGTTGTATTTCACTGATATTATGTGCTCTTCAGGAACAGATTTTGAGCCAAGTTGTTGCAGCAGCCTTCTGCTGCTGATTTTAAAACTAACTCAAGAACAGGAAAAAAAAAACCCAAACAGAAATATCCAAGAGAGTCATGGGAAAGAAGGGAAGAACTGGAGATGGGACATAACATCAAATTTCTGGAAAGCTTCACTGGATATGTGCACATGTAACTCACGTCACTTGTATCAGGTCTCACAGTGCACCATGATGGGCATACATCTCCAGACTATGTTCAGAAAAAAATACTTCTCCTAGAGAGCACAAAAATGTTGTTTTATTTCCCCAAAAAGCTCCTTATCAGTTATCATACACTTCTTCAGAAATTACCAAAAAAAAAAAGAAAAAAAAAATTTTACAAAAAACCCAAAAACCAAAATAACACATCTCTGAAAAACTCTTTAAGAGTACCAGCTCTGGATTAGGACATAATAGGATTGCTCAAAGCAAATAAGTGGGGTTAGTTTTTTTCCTCTTTTAAAAATAGTTTCATTTTTAATATAAGTTTTATTCTGTAAAATAGTTTCAAATTCTTACACACATGGCAAAGTTTGTGCAAAATTTCAAGGCAGGTACTTCAGAGCCTTTCAATATTAAACAGAAATCAATAAATACCAGTAGAACAATAAAAGTTTAAAATATTAATTAAAATCCATGTTGTGCAACCTCAACATAGGTGTTCTGGACCCCTTATTCCCAGAGGCTCCCTACTTACCAATTCCTAAGAGCCTGCATTGGAAGGTTTGAACAAACATCCTTAGCACTGCATTTCAAGAATCTACCCGGTAATGTGTCTATTCAACACAAAACATACCACAATCGTTTAACAAATGATGATGTTTAAGCGAGAAGATTCGTTTCACCCTGTGAAATCTGCCTAATGTCTGTGAACAGTGAAAACGGGATAAATAAAGAACAGAGCAACTTCAGATTACAGCAAAACAAAACAACACAACCCACCCAACCCATCAGATTAAATAACATTAAATATGTCAGTAATATGTCACATTAAATATCATTCTCTTGAGAGAATGATAAATACAAGGATTTTTGCATAGGCCTCTGGAATACAGAGTCAGAATTATGGCCAATAAAACATCTGCTGGTCAGTCTAATTTTCTACCACTCTGACCTAACGAGTACTCAGAACCAAGAAGTTAAACAGAACACCAATTTCATTGTCTAATAACTCAAACAGAGGTAAGAAATAATTTCTGCCATTTTGAAATAAATAGTGCAGCATTCTGGCATTTGTGGTCACCACAGACTTCAGTATTTGCTTAATTACTAAGATTGCAACACCTTCTTTATTACAGACCAACAATAAAGAACTCTCAAAAGAAACTGAACGGCTCGTAACATCAGCCTCAGAACACGGCAGGATGGAGAATGCAAACCCTAAAAAAAGATGCAATTTTGAACAGTGACTCAGGATTTGCAGGCTGCAGGTACAGCAGGCTCCAAGGCAGTCACGACACAGGAAGCAGTTCATGGCATGGCATCGTTGGGTGCGCTGTGGGTACATCCTCAGTGTGTCTTTGGTTTCGGGAGGCGGGAATGCCGGCCGGAGGACACGCTGTCCCCGGAATGCAAACCAGCAGGCTGTGTTTGCACATTTTCCTTTCTCTGTACCGGCAGCCTGGGGATGTTAGACTTCAGCGAGGTGCTCTGAGGCTCTGGAGGTACTGGTGTGGATCTCTGACTGCTCACTTGCTTGGATTTAACGAAGGACGTAGTTGGTGGGCGAAGTTTAGACACTTTCTGACTCTGTTTACCCTTTAGGTTGTCCTGCCCAGATGTTGGCTGTGGCTGAGTCGAACCACTCAGTGGTAGAAGCTCACGTTCCTTGGAAGCAGCGGAAGGATTTGCAGATCGTACATGAATGGCCATTGTAGGAGGCACTAAAGCAGTTGGGGGTTTTGCAATTCTCGAAGTCTTTGGCTGAGAAGCCTGGTTTGTGAATGAGGGTTGACCTTTCACAGATAATCCAGTCTGCACCTCTGGAGCATCAGCTCGTGTAGAGGTCTGAAAGTGGGAACGAGGTGGCAATGTACCTTTCTTATTACTAGCCACCTCTCCAGGGTCTTCAGTGTTTTTGTTTTTCAAATTGTCCAAATATGATGCATTTTCATCTTTCATGTTTAACTGTACACTCGTTAAAGAGTTTACGTCATTCAGGCTATTTGGGAGAGAGACATTTGCAGCATTTGGATTCTGATGATTGCTATTGTCATGTAGACCTTGTTTAGGATATTCACTGTGGGCCTCGATATGTGGAGATTTTATTAGTTTTCCCTGGGCGAGGTCTGTGGAATTGGGAAGGCTGCTGGAAGGCTGTAGTACTTGAGGCTGTTGAAGAGAAAATAATACAAGAATATATTAGGCAGAGAACACACCAGATACATTCTGAACCCAATGTGCACTGACTGGATGCTTGATAAGGGCTGCATATCTGGGCTTTTAAATCAAAACTTTGACTTTGGCGAAACAGGATGGGTCATGGGACGCACACAAATGGAACTTGTAACTCGTGGAAAAAAATAGACCAGCACTGAAATAAACAACACCATACAGACAAAAAAGAAATCGATCAGCTTAAAAAAGAAACATGAAGAAGGCATGGTTGATGGTTTCACCCAAATCTGCTGGACAGCGCAAGAGTTACCGTCGGTGCAGATCAATGTTAATGAAGTGCTTAACCCAATGCAACACCTCTGTCCAGCTTTTCATTTTTACTCACTGCATGCTGACCTCAACTATCCCAACCCTTTTACTGCACAGGCAGGAAAGGAGTTTGATGGACCACATGAATTTACAGGGCCTTTTCCCTGCCTTACTGAGGCCAGAACATCTCCTGGAAGTATGTGGTGATCAGGCTACTGATTGAGCTTAGGTAACTATTTTATCTTGAGCTGATTTTAAATGGGCTGATAAAGAAAGAGTACATGTGAAACTAGAGAACACACTACAACTACAGATAACCATGGGATAAAGATAACCACAGAAGATTGGGTTACAAAAGTTAAGATACAATCTAATCAGATACGTATCAGACAAGAGAGTTACCAGCACCTCTTCTGGGTAATTTCTATTCTCTTTGCTCTGCCCTGTGAAGAGACTTAGAAGATTAATGGTGTACTAGCTTCACAATACATCCTAGGCCTGCAACTTGGATACAGATCTTGAATTATTAACATTCTGCAATTCACGGCAAAAGCCAAAATCTATTAAAACTTATAGTCTTAGCAGGTTTGGATGATTTTTCTCATTTTCTCTACAGAGGGGAACTGAACTACTACAAACTAGTCATCACTCAGCTGCCTGAATTCTTACCAATTGACAGGTTGCATGTCCACAGTAAGCAGGCTTACTCTGTTCATTAGTGAAATAGAGTAAATAAAAAAGAAGCAATGTTTGTGTTTGGGAGATTTGACTAGAAGTGTCATTTTAGTCACTCTCCTGAACTATTCACAAGTTCTAAGGATAAAACCATTATTGGTCAGGTCTTTTTAGCTCTTCTTTGAATCAGCTGGAAGAATGCAATGATAGCTGTGCATGCCAGATTCCTGGTACACTCTTAGGGCCATAGTTGATCTCAGGATTCTTGAAGCTTTTCTCTGGCAGGATTACTACCAGAAAGTGAATCCTCAAAATTCCTCATCAAGAAAAGATTTAATGGTCAATGAAAGGAAAGTCAAGGTTTCTCACCCTATTTTTTGTTTACATGCATTTTTTTCCCTTTAGAATAAATCAGTTCTACCTGTAAGGAAAGGCAAAATCTGGACCAGTGACATCAGGTATCAGTGATAGACATGTAAGTGCAGATATCCTGAGCAGTCTGAACATGATTG
The DNA here is from genome assembly GCA_013397955.1 of Grantiella picta. Taxonomy (NCBI): domain Eukaryota; kingdom Metazoa; phylum Chordata; class Aves; order Passeriformes; family Meliphagidae; genus Grantiella; species Grantiella picta. Next base: position 4,343,217 of record VZRM01009862.1, read on the forward strand.
TTTTGGAAAGAGGGAAAAGATTTAAAAAAAAAAAGGCAAAGAAGCCTCCAAAATGGTGTCAAATGAGTACCAAAACATTATTTCTTTATGTGATCCAAAACTAGCTTAATTTTGTGAATCTTTCTCAAACATACAATCCTACAGGAAAGAAGTGCTAAGCACAAAGAATAATTCAATACAATGAGAGAGTTACAGCTTAAATAAAATCAGTCCTCCAGATATTTTTGCCATTTCCCAGCATTTATATAATGGGTTACAAAAGTTATTTTCCTTTCAGTCTAGGAGTTGACAGGCAGATGTTAGCCAAAATGATTTACTGACATCTCACCTGCGAAACCAAAACTGCTAATAAAGAATGCAAAAACCAAAGCAATATGTACCTGATTCCCATGCAAATAATGCAACAAATAAATCATTTTTTCTAATCCTACTTGAAGTGGAAAAATTAAAACATTTATAGCACCCAGTATTGTGTCAAATGGGGAAAAATAATAGTCAGAAAACTTTTCCCCCTCAGCTAGGAGGGGTTTCTTAATGGTGGTCTTCAAAAACACAGATAAATATCTCACATAATCAATAAAAATTCTAACTTCATAAAAAGTAATTCTAGTTATACTAATTAACAAAATTTAAAAATTGGTAAGTTACAGAAGAAACTAAATTTGTATGGAAAGTTGAGTTAAACATGAACACATCTGAAATAAAATGAAGTCATCGAGCTTTAAATAATGCTGTTTTGAATTCTTCTGACAAAGACAAGGTACTATTTGAGCTTTTTCTTTGGGGTAATTTTGTATTTCACATTTCAAAACAGCTTAATACATGTTTTCCTCATTGTCCTTCACAATCTTAAAAGGTCCGAGCAGCTTATTACCTAGAAAGTTAGCAATTCTCAGGTAGAAAATGGCTATGTGCTCAAAATGATGAGGACACTAAAGCTCTAGTATCGTCTTTGCCCAGTTGTTTTAAACACTGCACTGCTTTCTAATTGTGCATTTCTACTCGAGGTCTGTCTAATGATCACAATGAGAGATTTTAATCTCTTCAAATTGCTACATGCATTAACATTCAAGCTGACACTAAAGCAGCAAAATGCCACTTGCAAAATACACAAGTAACAGTTTACAACACTGACAACTGCATTATGGTCACCCACAGCTCATACCTTTGCCTTAAATACGAGTTTCCCTTTTACAAAGAAATCCTTAGAAATTATGACCATGTTACTAGTAAAAACAATGAGCCAGCTGAAGAACTGAAGTACTTGGTGAATTCCATCACATGAAGGAGGAGAAATAGATAAAGAAGCATTCTGCCTTCTAGGCATAGTATTTTATTTCACGGAAGTCCTAAGAAAAGGTTTTCATCCGCATTGTTTTGAGTGCACTTCTGATAGTATTTCTGGAGTGGGACAGACCACGGCTTGGTACAGACTGCCACTCTACCCAGACTTTTATTTATGTCCCATAAAGAAATGTGGTAGACAAACACCTGCACTCCTTTGAGATGCTCCTAAAATGCAAAGTTGGACTCAAACATTTAAAGTACGATGTAACCGAAGACAATTAGTTCTCCTCAAACTGGAAGTACATTAGAAAAAGTGCTTTGTGCACATGCCCCTTTCTGCACAAAGAAACAGATTTTTCTGCACTGACAAGAGCTTCAAAGCCTTCCAAGTATTGATGCACTAATCAAAATTACTCAATTCACTTCCCACCTCATTAGCTTAAGAGATTTTCCTATTATTTCTCTCAAGTAAAACTGGCTGTTACATCATCCAGAGGAATCCACAACAAGGATTACCACTACTGCACAGTTATCAAACTACTCAGATTGTGTGAGCTCTGTGCTGGAAAACTGAAACAGCATGTTGTGCTGTTAAAGAAGTTAAATGTACTGTTAAAGAAGTTAAAAATGTGGTCATGATGGTGATATTAATTCAAAATCATTAGCTGAAAATTCCCTTCAGTTTTCTTTGGTTGTCTTGATACCCATCTCGATTCCATATATAATACCTCCATAGAATGAAATAAAGGCATTTTCTCCCTGCAGTATCTTGAGGAAGGAGGGAAGTGATGCAATGGAAAATCCGAGAACTGCATGCACATCTCCCACAGACATGCATCATGCATAGGGCAAAGAAAATCCCAACAGTGAAAATGCGTGAGGGGGAGATGGGAATAAATCTGAAGTTGTACTGTACCACGCTTTATCACAGAAGTAATGGACTAACTTCTCAACTCCTTGCCAATGGCATAATGGAAAGCAGAGACAAGAAAAAGACAAGGACAATGATGTCAGAGGACCAAGACAAAACAATGAGCAATTGCCATGACAGAACTGCAATTTTTCACCATTTCAATTACAATTACCATGTCCCCCATTGGTTTTTAATCCTCCTTCAAGAAACAAAGGGAGCAACAGTGTTTAGGTAATGCAGTACAAAAATATTTATGGCAAGACCTGCATGGAATACCTTTGCTCTTAAAACTTCAAGGTTTTTAACACAGTTATTCTCTTACACTCCAAATATGCAACTAGAATTTGTGTGTAGTGTATACATCAAAAATCTTTGCATCAATGCATACATATACTCAATACCTAACCATGAACAACAAGGTCACTAAATGCACTGCATTCCATCCTGGGATCATGTGGCCCACACTGTTCATAACTCATCTTCCTAGTAACTCACTCACGAGCTGGAAGAAACAACTATCACAGGTTCTTCTTGGAAAGGGCTGGATGGGAAGGGTCATAAACCCTGCTACGTAATTCTGTCATTTCCTCATCAGTTCTGCCATCTCAATTCCCTGCCTTGGCCCAGGATAAGCTGTCATTGCAAACCAAGGCCTGTGCAAAGCTCTGCTGAAAGGCTGCACCAGAGAGCTCTCATTTTCCACCCCTGGAAAACATTAGGATTTCACACCTTAAATCTGTAGCATTTGCTAATACCTTCTTTTTGAACTTTACTTTTTTTTTCTTTCCCTTTGATCTAGGTGTATTATACCCATACTTCAATACTGAAATATAGGATTCTGCAGTATGGAGTATGACTTCAAATAATGACACAAAACAACCCTCATTTTTTTTAAACTACCATTCACCACAGCCATGAGGCTGGTAAAATAATTGGTAATGCGGCACAGCAATAATTTTTTTCTGCATAGTCTTTATAGAACCACCAACTTAGAAAATTTGATTTTCTTAAAGAAAAATTACTTGAAGTAATACATAACTACATCAAGTCAGGTATTTCATCCACAAATACAGATATATGAGCAGCAAGCAGATAAATATGAGCATATACAAAATTAAGTTTTGTTTGCAAATATATATTTAGTTAGGTACAAGAGACATTTCTCCTGTAATTGAATCTGTAAGTACTGAAGTTGGGAGGAAAGGAGTTTTTCCTAAAACACTTTTTTTCATGTAGCCGAACACTCTTGGAGCAAAAATAATTACATTAAAGACATTAATGTAACAATTCCAGGACATTTTTAATAATTTGTCACAGAACTTCCCAGCTAATGCTCCAGAGCAACTTTGTTCTGCTAACACGAACACTTTGTACACCCCACAAAGAACCTGTATTGGTCAACAAAGCTTTGGAAACATTTCAGTGCTGAGCAGTGTGCCTTTATTTAAAAGAAAATGCACGAGAAAGCACAGGCTGGATCTGATATATGGTCACTGTGCACACACTGTGCATACAGAAGTATCACCCTTCCTGGTGAGAACAAGCTGTGTGTCACCTGCTACAACTGCTTCCATTATCTCTATCTGTAATGCTTACACACAAAAAGTCTAAATAGTTTTTCCAGGACATGCAAAGTAAGTGGAGATGTAACAACTGCAGTGCTAATGTAAGAAAGCAGTTTTCATTAGCATTTCTGTGTGGGGAAGCACTTGGGGTAAGGGGCCTAGAGAAAGTGGTGTAATATTCTTGTATTACTACACAAGCTCATGATTGCTTCCTCACCAGTGTGCATTCTAAATGTTTGTTTTTAGAGCTGCATCATTAAAGCTCCAGAATACAAGTGGAAAGGGTTTTAATTGTACTGAACAAAATTTGATATGCCATCAAAATATATCCTATAATAAAAGAAAAATAAATTGCCATTACATAGGAGTTTAGTTGAAGACACGTGGGAATTACAGGAAAAAAATTATATGATTTTTATTCCCAAAATGACAAAAACAATATGCTGTTATCAAAGTGTTTATGAAATGCAAAGTGCTGAATTGTTTCCAAGGCTGGCAGGAAAGCAAGAAATTAATAAATGTCAAAGACTTAAAAATTAATTGTTATTAAAAGTGGAAAACATACATCCAATGCTGAAGTGTGTTGCAGTGCAGTGGTATGCCAAGGCAAATTCAGCAGTAAAAGTGCTGACATTGTGACTGGTGCTTAGAGAGAACTATAAACCTACACTAGTGTAACATTACCTAGCAGGGATAAATTTCCTGTCCTGTACAGCAGGAGGGAAATTATTTTTAGTTGTTTATACACTGTAATATGAACAGTTTACAGATTTATACCCTCATAATCTACAGTGCTTGTAAGTGATCTATGTATCCATCAGCTACCAACAGCACAGTGAAGAAACGTGCAGAATTCACAAGCAGAGATGATATTTCAAGTTCAGGATTCAGAAGTTAGGAAAGAAGTGTATGACTTCCAAGTCTATACAGAAAACTCAACCGGATAAACTAGAGACTACTTCATGTTCCCATCATCTTCTCTTCCTTATTGCAAAAGAACACAAACATTGTTAGTGTTTAAGGCTGTCCTACACTCAGTGGTGATGCCCAGCTCATCATTTGCCTCAAAAAAGTGCATATTTGGCATTTCATACCACCTTAAAAACCTGCAGACTGAAACCACTGAACCAAGGAAAGGATACTAGTTAGTGATCATTCCAGTAGTGTTCTACTTTACAGAACTCTGCACACAGTGATAAAACATGGATTTTTCAAGAATTTCATTAAAAATATCTAAGGAACCTCCCAATTTATACCAAATTTTTATTCCCAGTATTGATCTTTAGATCAAACCTAAGACTTAAAGAAAAATCCTAGGAACGCTCCACTAGAGGACACTTACTTTCCTAAACAATTCATTAGTTACAGTTTAGACTAACTAGTCAAGGACCCATTTTCATCTACTTTACTTCCTCTACTATTAATTCATAAAATGGGATATACAAGATGCACACTGAAAAATCCAACCTGCTTTAGTAATAAAAGTTTGCTATGGAATCCTGAGTAAGAGGTCACCATTGTTAGTGGAGTAATGAGGTGGAGGCTTAGAGAATCAGCAAGATCAGCAAAGTTTTCTTCTTCAGCAGAACAGCCACTGGGAATGATGTGACACCAGAGGCTCGCATGTGGCAGCTGGGATACCATGCTCCCATTCTGCCTTTCCAATCACCAAGCCCCAAAACCGTAACATTTATATGCTCCTCGGGTGTAAAATGGATCCCCTTGAACTCAGTCTCTGTTGACAGGACAGTGAAATCACCCAGGCTGTGCTGCTGCTGGCCCTTGGAAGGCACAATCATCAGATTTTGGCGTTCTATGTTCATTACACACACAGAGTCCCACATCAAACACCACAGAAAAATGAAGCACATCCCATATTGCACAGAGAAAAGCCCATGAACCAGGCTGTGCATTCCTGATGAGTTGTTTAAACGAACATAGTCACAGAAACGTCAAGAGAGTATTTGAAACACAATGTACAAAATATTAATTTTTTTCTTGTAATTGCTATAAGTAAGGATCATTGCAGCCTGAAATATATGTAAGCTGAGTTTTCCAAGGTGCAGCTTACTCTTCAGATCTTCACTGGCCCTGGAAATTTTGCTTTGTTTCCATAATTTTACTTTTTCCTTTATTTTTTGTCCAAATACACTCTTGAGCTTTGCTAGGCAATCACTGTAATTCGCAAATTACAGTACATTTTAAAAATATAACTTTAGCGTTATGAAGTAGTTATATTTCTTCAAACACTTATCTGTTTAAAATGCAATACCAAAGCACAAAATAAGACTTACCATTTCTCTACGTCTACGTAAGCACACAGTTTTAAATCAGCAATTGTCTTTTGTTTTGCAGATCCAAGCCAAGTGAACAAATGCATCTTACATCAGCCCACATTGTAGCTAGCACATAAGGAACGTTAATAAATCATGCAAGTTGTGCAACAGCCACTTCAATGTAAGAGAAGCCTTTTCACAACAAATACCGAGAGAAGGGGAAAAAAAATTAGTTTGATGGAAGCCATTCTGAAAAGTTAAAACTTCTTGTGCGAGACAATGCAGATGACACTTTCCCACCAGCACTTGAGTGTACAACCACGACCGTTCACAGAAATACACCCACAGACGCGTGCAGACGTGTGAGCACACAGAACACACACACAGCAGAGTGCACCACAGCCATGGAAAACAGGGATATGCAGCAAGCAAGACTCATGTTAAGACAAGACTGGAAACAAGGGCCTACTCGGGTTTGCCTGAAGAACTGCTGAGCCTATCGGCATGGAACAACTGTTATAAAGCTATGAGTTGTAGCTGCTCGTAGGCTGGCTGAAGGAAGCGCTTTGGTTAGGCACAGACTATCGTGTATGCCTGGAGATCTGCCTGAGAAAGGAGGAGACTACGAGATGAACAGTGCGTGCAAAGGGGAAGCTTCTACTGGAACACGGTGAGGGAGATGAGTGAGAGGTACAGACTCACTCTGTCTGCGGTGCGGTGGAACACTCCGAGGGATGCCCTGGAATGAGCCCTGCCAGGGAGAGAAGGAGGGAGCAGAATACCCACCCTGTGCAGAAAGAGAGAGGGGGAGAAGTATAATAAAAAAAGAGAACAGGGAAAAACAAGACACCAAAAAAGCCACACCATTCTTTATCTTTTTCCCCCAGAGTGGTATCATTTTCCAGTTGTTCTATTTTGTAAAAACAAATGTTACACACCACTGAAGCCCCAAAAAAATGGTATTATGCTGCCCTAAGCTAGTCAGAAATCTTCCAAAACAGCTCCATTTTATTAAATACATAAGATCACATTTCTGTCCGAGATAGTTTTAGGGGAAGAGTACAGAAGCTGAGCTTTTCCTGATAAAAACACATGATAAAATTGTGTTAACACAGCTCTCAAAAGTATTTTAGAAATGCCTCACCAAGTAGCAGCTTGCTTAGTTCAAATTTACTTGAAAACCAGTCAACTTTAGTTTACAACAAAAAATTTCTAAGGCATAGAAACAATTTTTCTGTCCAACAAGTCCTGGTGCTTTAGAGTCCACATTACTCCAGTTTCAACAGTCTTAGTTATTATGGAAGAGGAGAGGAGACATAGAACTGTTTTCCTTGCACTTTGCTCTTGGAGCATGAGTCTTCCATGAAAGGATCAGGGAACTGCAGATCCATGCCATGCAGAGTTTGCCAGTCAGAGGTCTCAGGTCACCACAAGAGTGACACACCATGGTTGCCGTGTTCTCAAAACAAGAAAAGGTGATTTTCTTATGACTTATCCCTTCTTCCACACCCTTACCTTTGCAAATCCAAGCTGCAACTTCCCTCTTAAACAACACAATCTTAACTTCCTCAGCAGGACAGGGTTAAGTATTTACAATCCCTTTGCCATTTAAGCAGTCCTGCAACACTGGTACCACAATAATGACTGCCCCACTGCCTCCTGACCAGCAGCAACTAATTGTGGCTACTCTGCCAGCCAGCAGCCTGAAGGTATCTGAACAACACCTGCATGACAGAAAACAGGAACCCAGTTTGCACCTCCTCTCCAGATTCTCTGCTGCAGATCATACTGCCAGGGCTGGACAGATAATGAAGTATTTTATTTCCGTGCTTCTTTGAAAACAATGTTAAACATCACATTATTTCTATAAATAAATATTCTGCTTTTATTTATCTCGCGAGAATTTGAAACACTTCCCTGATCTTCCAATTATCCTAATCTAACTAGATTTTCTCCACCACTATTCCAGGTTTTAATACTGCTAAGATGAAACTTGATACATGCATTTAATCAAGTCTTAGAATCTGCCAGACAGACCACTTTTAATCTAGAATAGGAAATAAAGAAAAAAAGTCTGACAAGACTGCTTTATTGTTCTTCAGAAGCTGAGCTAAAACAACTATTGGAGCAAAATCTAAGGGAAAAAATGAAACAAGTTCTTCAATCCGATTATCTCTAGATGGAGATATTGATTACCTAATTTGTTCTTACAGTCCTCCATCAGTGGTCATTAAGATCACAATTTTTAGACTGTTGCATGAAGCAGCATGACAAAATAATAAAACGTGCCGCATCAGCTGAATAGGTATTAAATACACAAATATTCCTGGGAACACAAATAATCAGTCAATGACTGATGAGAAAATTATCAAAAGCTTTGGATTTTTATAGCACAGTACGAAAGAACACTGCATTTTTCAGGTTTGTTCACATTTTATCCAAAATTGTGTCACGGTGATGGAACACCAAGAAAAACTCTTTCCATTCTCTACATAACTGAATCTGCATATAGTAGAAAGCACTTTATCACCAGGCATGAGTCTGATTTTGCAGAGACACATCAGAGCTGGCAATGGGCTTTTTCCAGACTTCTCCGAAATTTTTAACCCATTAAGAAGGGAGGTGAAAACTTTCTATCCTCTCCCTGTCACTCTCTGAAAAGAGAGATTAAGACAAGCACCAGCCACCTGAGCTACGTAACAGTTAAGACACTATTGTAAAGGCAATGAAATATTTACATGTCTTGATACACTCCAGAAATTTTTAAGCACCCATATTAGCACTTCAAAGCACAGCACTAAGTAGTGTCTTCTCAATAATTCTTCATGCTGTTTTATCATTGCTCTGACTGGAGAAGTAAATGAGGAAAGTGCAAGTAACTTCCATGAATCTTGTGCCTGCTGAATTGGTCTCCAGGCACATTTTAATCCCCTTCTCCCAAATGCTGCAGTTGACATTGCCCCATACAGGTAAATGTCAAATAAATGCCAGATTTCTTTTTTGTAATAAATAAATAAATGCAATTTTTAAAAATACCCCAAACAAGGATTGCTTAATTTTAAATCAAATAAGGTAATTAAAATCAACATCAATTGAAGAAGTAAGGATCAGGAGATATACCACTGGGAATTTATTAAGATGAGTGTTATGACTTACACTGATTATACAAATTATAAAGGATGTTTCAATCCCATTGATAGAGCACAGTAAGATTTAAGTATCTGCAAATATGCCTGGCTTACAAAAAGATTAATTTTCTTTTAATAGTATTTATTGTACAAAACTCCAGCAAATTTACTAAGTCTTCCCCTTCAAACAACAACTCATATCATCTCCTATTAGTCAAATGTGTACTGAGGTTCCCAAGACATCCAAAGAGGAGGAAAAAAGACTCACACTAACAAACACATCTCCTCAGATGTGTACATATTCAAAATACACAGATAATGTGGCAGTTTCCCACTAAAAGTAAGAAAGACTAAAAACCTGAATCACCACTTATTGATTCCAATGTCTATACAATTCAAAGCAAGGAATGCTAGAATTGAAAGACAAGGACATGACTTACCTCAACTTCTATTTAAAAAAAGCCAAACCCAAACAAAAAACACCTGATGGGATTCTTCTGGTATCTGAAGCAACTTTTTCCACTTAAACATTAAGACAGCAGTTGGAACAGTCCCTCCCCACAGCTATAATGTGCCTTCAGCCACTACTCTTAAATCCCATTGCTCTTATTTTCCAGATAGTGGATTTGTGAAACAGCAAAGGCATCCCCAAAGAGAGATGGATCAGAATTTTAAAACAACATGAGATTCAGGAGTAGAAAAATAAGAGCACCTGAGATAAAGCAGCCTACAAATCAGAAAAACAAATGTTCTTCAGAGATCCTGATGAATTGTGCTGTTGCTTTATGTTGTACTCAATGCTTTATGAAGTTCTGACTCTAACTGCACTGGGAAAACCTGGTAGCTGTTTCTTCTTTTACATGCTACTATGAAGACTAAGGCCAGAGTTTTCCACCGTTAGTTATGAACAGACCTCAACCTTAGAATAAGCAATCCCATGAACAAAAGCAATTGCTTCTGCCAGGAAAGGAGAAGTGAAATATTTCTAAGCTATTGCTGCACAGCAGTTTTAGCCCAACAGCCAGATATTCCAGCTCTTTTCCCAAGGATACACCAATATGCAAAACTGCTACTGCTTTAAGAAGTCTTTTCTGCTGCAGAAACACAAATACAGCAAAGATACTTTTTTATCCTTACAACTGGAGCCTCTGAGGACTCCAATGAGATGATTTTTGCTGCCTCTCACGAAGCACTGCCAGTTGTCTCCTACAAACCCAGAGCTCCACATCATGAACAAACCTAGAACGACAGACTTCAATATTGAGGCAAACAAAATGATTCTGCAGCAGTCTCCTCTTACCAGCCTAGCACCCAGAAAGAGATCATGAATGAGCAGTTCTGACATGCGATAGTCTTTCTGAAAGTATTCAGATGAAAAACACCACCAGCCCAGTTTTATGTGCTGCTTTACACTAAACCAACATGAATTGCTTGAGAAGGGTTCAAGGACCTCTCTTCTGTGTAGTCCTCAAACGTCATGCAGAGTCACAGCACAAGGGACAGGTGCACAACCTGAGCACCTAGTCCAGCCATGGTTTTGTTTCACCAAGAACATGTGTAAGAACATGAAGCAAACAGCAGAGCATTGGACAATGAGAGAAACCGAGGCTGGATGTGAAGATGAACACTGATACAGTGACTAGACCTCCAAACCTGCAAGTTTCAATTAATAGCTGTGGAGCTGACACATACAGGTTTAAGGCTGAGGCGGAAGGAGATGCTAAAACCAAAAGGACAACAGTACACAAAGAGAGACAAAGGATTACAAAAGTTCATCAAAACAATGGACATGAAAGGCTTTGGAATGACAAACTGGAACAAAATGCAAAAGGGAGGCAAAGAATATCTCAGTACAAAACTAGAGAAAAGATGGCGCAAAGAACAAGACCATGCATGCTCCCATGCCAACTGACAGGTTCTGTTGTCATTTCACGAGACAAGAATGAACTTGCACACACATTTAGGAAATAAGGCTTATTTTCATCACTGTGAGCTGTTACCAAGGGGAAATACCCAGCTTTTACTGTACACACTATCTTCTCTGGCAGGGAGTGGCAGAGCAACCAGGAATTAGGGCGAACTAGGAGGAACTGGTCCTCACAGGTCAGAATCTTCTGCAGGTAGCTTGGACCAAATTCAGGGCTTTGTAGTCTGCTTGTTTGTCTTTTACTTCTCAGCAGCTGCAAACATCCTTTCCAGCCCAAGAAACCAAATCACTTATCAACAAAAACTTGGTGTCTAAGCCCTTTACCTTTCAAGTCTTAAAAATATTAATATCTACTGTTACAGAAACAATACTGCAAAGCCTGCAAGACAAGTGTGGCAATGAATGCTCACATTTTTCTTCCTTGTAAGCTGTCCATCAACATTAATTTCTTCAGGTAATTTTTATCTTCTTCCAGGGTTTGATTATCTTCTTCCATGCTAGTTAAATGATAAGACACACTAACTGGAATAAATTTTGTGTAAGAGATCTGTAAGAGATCCTTCTAGAAATGTCATGGTCTACCCTGCAAGAAAATACTTGTACAAGCCTTTATCCCAAGAGAAAACAACCAAGAATAGAAAACAAACAGTAAGAAGTTACCTCAGTTTAGAGCACCCTGCCAGGTAACTTACAAGAAATACCATGTCACAGACACAGTAGACAGACAATAGGTAGCTACCCACCAATTTGTAACAAGCCCAATTTCCAAAACAATTATTTTCAGCCCCTAGTTTTTATTACATGAGTACTAAGTTCCAAAGATTAACATGAAGTTACATAGCTTCCACTTATGTACATATTTACCTTTAAATACAAAAAAACTGAAAAGTACTTTGAAAAACTGTGGTCCCTGTAGAGAACACCACACAAGTCTATAATCACATCAGAATGGGCCGTTTTCTAGAAATGCCTCAAAACAAAGAAACCATGTGAACGTGACTTTTTAAAAAGAGTATGTTTAATGATATTCACTTTTCTATTTAGCGGCAGAACCATGGAGTGATCAGAAATACCAGCTATTTCAAATGGCCACCTGAATAGCAACAAATTGCTACAATTCATATGGTCTTGAATTTCTAATAGAAATCTTGTAATAGCTGATTTTCACCCTCACTGTTCCCTAGTTTATTCTAGCATCTATTCTTTATGACCCACTACATTAACAATGTTTGTTAGGCATGTTTCAGTAACCATTTAAAGTATTCCTTGGAACACTAAACCACTGTATTCCCAGACTAGTACTTACTCCTGAGGAATAAAAATATTCTGTCAGTTCTGATTTGTATAGAATATATAGAATTTATAAATGGTCACATTAATATTGAAAGTTTTGATACCTGAAGTATCTCCCTAATATCCACCATCATTAAAAATGACTGGCAGGTCAACACTAATGGGAAAAAATGAAATACTTAAATATTCATCAAAACTGAAAACTACTACCTAGGTTAAAGAAGCAAAGAGCTTATATGTCTCAAAGGAGCCATTATGTCACTGCCAAGACTTCAATTACAATTTGGTTTCCAAAAAAAAAGGGTAGTCTGTATAAAAACCTGATAATTTCATAAATATTAACAACATTTCACAATTTATACCACATTTAGGACCAATAAACCTGATTTCTCTTAGTCTACATTCTTAGGTCAAGACCATTAAATTAAACCAAACAGGAATGTTAATAAAGCAAAACAATTTCTTTAAGAGGGTTTTTGGATTTTTTTTTAGTAGTGAGAATACATTTCACTTAGGTGTCTCCTTCTATTTATTGTACTCTTACCTCAAGAAAATAAGAGCGGATTGTGTCTCCTTTCTATTTTAAGAGACATTTTTTGTTATTAGGTTCCAGATCAAAAATTACTTCATACATTCATACTTCCATTAAGCCATGCAAGGAAGCATCCAAATGCATGTTGAAAGTTGAGGTCTGACCATTAGAACTGAAATTTGGCTACAACAGCCAGGACATCATTCTCCTTGAAAAATTGCACATGAAGGAGTTCCTGTTGGCTGACAGCCTGCAACTTATAAATATGCATGCAAAGACATTGAAAAAACCCCAAAACATTCTGCCCAAAACTTTCTAGCTATCAAAAGCTCCTGTAAAGCAGTATAGTTTCAAAATCTGTCAATCCTTCAGGGATTTTCCTAAGCCCTTTATCAATTTCGTGAGACACTTTGCGCATGGATAAAAATACCGAGAAGTTTGGATTTTGCATCTAATGATCAGATGTCAAAAAATACGTATGTGTATCATATACATATATCCACACAGCCAACCCTGAATACAGCAGAGGTTCCTTTATCTCTTCTTAAAGATACTGTCCTTTAACCCAAACTTCCTCCTGACAAAAAAAAATATCTTTTTGAACAAAACTACCATAGAACTTAAATATACTGGCCAACCTGACAAAAACAGACAGTTGTGCTGAGTGACTCCTTGTGCTTGAGACAGGAACTCAGCTTCCCCCCCTTCTTAAATATCTTTCTTACCAATTAACACCAAAAGCTGCACAAACTAAAGCTTGTGCAGTTAGCAACTGCCAGGATTATTAATCTGTTTCTGAAGTCGTGTGAAAAACAAGCTGGAAAAAAAGGAACATGGAAACAGCAGCCACTAACACCGAAACAGTATCAATGCACAAATGAACAGCACACACATGGAATTAAAACTTGGGAAAAAGAAACAATGCACGCCTTTAGAAGCTCCAAAATAAAAGGAGAAGAAACAAATGGGATGAACAAAGACATTACATGTACATGGGTGAGCAGAGGTGTCAAAAAAAGCCAGTTAAGGTTATGATCGTTGGACACTGGGCTCTTATCAGACAGAAATTGGAGGTTGGAAAACATGGATAAGGCTGTTTGCCAGTAACTGGTGAACACACAGCATGGTGGTGCTGCTGCCCTGGTGTTACACATTTAAAAGAGCAATTTCAGAAGGATAACAGGGGTGATTTATCTTTACTACAAGCTTACATCAAGGAACTCAAGGTAGGATAAAAACAAAGAAACAAAAAAATCAAACCCATTCTTAACCTTTTTATTAAAATCTCCTAGGCTTTCTAGCTAGAGCAGTAGCTTCAAGATCCAAACGCTATTTGCTGGTGGCTAACAAAAGCCTTGTTTAGCATTCAAAGGTAATTTCTTCTTATTATATAATATCAAATATGTTGTCCCTCCCCCATCTTAGGTATGCTACTGGTGTTCCATGAAGAATGTAAATTTTACATAGTGGGAACAAATGTGATCCATGCAACAACATATGGGAATGAAGATGTCTTTTGTCAAAGTGATTTTCACACAATTTTTTTAATGAGTCAAGTTATGAAAATAAATTATTAAAAATAATAAGAAATATTAAACAATATTAACTTCTGCTATTACACTTATGCACAGAAACTTAGAATACACTGCTGCTTTTACTCAACAAATATGAGCACACCAACAATTAAAAGTTGACCAGGAGAAAACCCAAAGAGATACCTGTGACTTCAAAGTCAGGATATCAGAAAATATCTTAAGTATGAGTAGATATACAGCTTGGATTGACTGTGATTTAAATACTGCAAATGGAGATTATTTAAAGAGAAGACTTCTAAAGTTCAATTATTGAATTTAAAAGAAATGTTTTTAATAATAGTTTAAATACTAGGTCTGCAAAAGAACGCAATATGCAGAGCAGGAAGGAGACTACTCACACAGCACAGAATCTCTTAAACAAGGCTGACTTGTGAGAAAGCCAAGGCTACAGAAGTGGGGAGTGAAAGGCAGGAAGAGCTACCCGAGCAGGGAGAACACACTTTACTCACAGAACTCCTCCTCCAGGAGGTTTGGGTGAATTTATCGGCACACCTGCGCGCTGCCCCTGCAGGTTTTTGACTGTCCTTCTGGCAGTTACATCTAGTGGCCTTAATCACCCCCAACGAGAGAAAAAGAAACAAGAATTAGTTAGAAATTAACCAACTAAGCCTCTTGAAAAGTACAGTCGAGGCCCAGGGTTCAAATATCAAGCATTACGTGACAGTAGAGCACAATACAATTAAACTGTAGAAAATACTATTTACAATACTATACAACTGTTGCTTTTCCCAAAGGATATCTAGAAGTAACCCAGAATAAATACTGACTTTTGGAAAGAGTTTTTGTTCCACCTAAATTTCTGAAGCACTGAGCTCCTCAAGTCATCTTTCAATCATCACAAATGTAAGTTTTACCGATCTTTACAGCAGAGCTTCTCTGCTGCACCAGTTATGGGTTACTACAGCAATCAGGTACACGACTGAGCAGGGAAGGAGAAACTTCCTTCAAGGCATCCTTGAAGGCTGATGGTTAACAGTGAGACTAAGTGTATTAAAAAACCAACACTTACTGCAAAATGCTAATAAACAAGGTAATTTGGCGTGGTATACTGTGATCTGGGACTCTGTTGTTTAAATAGCAGAGCAGAATGCCAAATCTTCACCTTTCAGTTTTATTTTAGAGAGAATGTTCCCAAGCCAGAGAGGGAGAGGATGAAGACCACAGCTCAGTTTCAGTGCACACACTTAAAAAAGCACATTCTAAACATTTCATTAGTGATTATGGTCACACAATACTGGCTCCAGCTATGATAAATATATATGGTGTGCATCTCTTGGCATCTCATCTACCCTGCCTGTAGGATCTTGCTGTGGCTTGAAATGTCTTGAAAAGGTGGGGCTATTTTACAAGAATTGTCACAGCAGGTGAATTTACCAGAACCAAATGCAAAGATACACATGGCAAAATGAAAACTTGGAACAAGAGCAAAAGGGTAAAAGGCACATGTGACTTTTGCTTGAGGCCTTGTGTCTCCCTGAACCTAATTTATGATGAAAGTGCTGCCATAACTTGCTCTTAGTTGGCAAATTTAATCTGACTATTCCACATGTTTTGTATTCTTTCTTTAAAAAAAAAAAAAAACCAACTTAGAATATGACCTTGCTCAGCTTTAAATTCCATGGTGTAACTCATTATTAAGCTAACGGACAGTAGAGGAAAGGAGAGGGAGAAATAAAAACACTGACAAAAGCTTCAAGCAGAATTCCGGCCCAAAACTTGTCCATTTTTAAAATATTTTATGTGTAGCCTTATCTTTTGCTCATTGTTATTTTTCAGCAGCTTCTAGAATCTTACGTTCAAAACTGTTTCGGAAATTAAGCACTTTCAATAGCGTTATGAACACCTGTGCTTAGTCCCACACAAAATCATGACCAGATTATGGAATTAAAGATCCCAGGAGCACAACTGGGAACCCAAACCTACCTTCGTTATAGTGAAAGTGCAGGAAAAAAATTATCTGTCTAAGGTCTCTTAAAGCCTTCATCAGTACTGCCTGTTGAAGTTCCATTCTGCAGTGCACACCTGGGATTTTGCTCAACATTTAGGATTATACTTACAAGCTGCTGCTCTAATTGGTTGATTGTTTCATCCTTTTTCTTCAGCTCATCTTTAAGCTGCCTGATCTCGTTCAGCAGATCATCCATCTGCAATAGAACAGCGGTTTTCTATAAGGACTGCATCATCTAAGTCAACACCTCTACAGGACATATTACACCAGGTGTGCCCTGGAGGGCTGGCAATGACACAGCACATGCCTTCCTCCTCCTATTCACACAGAGAGATGGGCTGGAGGCACAGACTACAGAGCAAAGAAACTTGACTAAAAGTCTCTTTTAAGAGGCCAAATTCAGCTGACCCACTGAACTTCCAGAGTAAGTAAATCAGCTGCATCTTTAAAACAGTAATTTATCTGCTGTGCAAGCAAGTGACAGGTTGATGAACATGTCTAGTCAGCAAACACTACCTACAGTCCTCTTTACCAACAACAAAAATTACTGAACTCAGAACAGGCATTAGCTTTTAAGTGTTCTTCATCTTCAAGAAGTATTTATAACCTTGTTATATCTTCAGTAGGCACTGTTTCCTTCCATAAATACAGAATTAGTGATCTTTGTATAGTGATTTTACAATAAGATCCAAGCAATGCTAAAAACCTTACCACCACAGAAAACACATCATGACAAGTCTGTGACTATATAAGGTGATCCAGTTTGGAATACCTACTGTGATTTTTTTCTGCCTTTAATACTCATTCTGAAACAATAAACTTGCCCCTGACTTTGTAGGGTTCACCTAGGTTCA
The DNA here is from genome assembly GCA_013397955.1 of Grantiella picta. Taxonomy (NCBI): domain Eukaryota; kingdom Metazoa; phylum Chordata; class Aves; order Passeriformes; family Meliphagidae; genus Grantiella; species Grantiella picta. The sequence continues at coordinate 4,360,535 of VZRM01009862.1, forward strand.
CTACATTTGCATTTACACAAAGAAAGAAGCAAGAAGCAGTACTTCAACACACAAGCTTTTGGTGTGTCTTCTAAACACAAATAGGTTTGTATCTCTTACTCCTTAGAGTCAATCACTGTCATTTACCTTAAAAGTTGACTCAGGTTCTTGTGGCTCTGGACTTGATGGAACTGAGAATGTGATGTCCTGGAGTGACACATTTTCATCATTCTACCAAGGGACAAAAACAAGAACACAAACTTGAATTACTTGTTGAAATAGCAAGTTTCCTTTTTCCCCCCGTAGGAAAGCCTTCCTTACTGCAGCCCCTGTCCAGTGCCCAAATAAGGGCCATGCTACAGACAGTTAAATTTCATTTCTATAACTTGGATAGAACTTTACATCTCACAGTTTTTTGGTGCTTTTTGGTTTTTGTTTGTTTGTTTTGATTTTTTTTAGCTTTTACAAAAATAGACTGTTAATTTTGAGAATAGTCAAGTTCACACTGTCCAGCACTCAGTTGTTTTCAGTTCTCAAATAGTTGCTTGTCCCTTCTAATCCCATGGCCAGTAAGGCTGATGAAGCAGCAGTTTACACTCCATGTTATGGACAAGTTCTAACAGAATGCTTTGAAATAATGTGCACAATAATACCATAAAAACACAAACATTATTTAGTTCAAAAGATTTATAAAATACTAGAGGAAAAGTCCAGCAATTAGAACCCTAAAATCACTTACAGTTTAACAAATTATTTTCTGTATATTTATATTGTATTTTATATTTATCTTATATTCCCCAATTAACAAATTTCACCAACATTTTACTTTAAGCAATGATTCAAATAAATACACACACTCAGAAGTAAAGCTACAGATGGTCACCGTTACAATCGTGAAAGAGTAATCATGGGAATGGGAAAATACACAAAACAAGACAAACTACTTCAAGCAAAAGTATCTTGCCTAGTTTTTCAAAGTCCTGTACCTCCAGTATACCTTTTACTGCCATTAAAATGCAGGGAAGTGGAGCAGTAAGACATTCCACAACAGCAGATTAAGACCTAATGGTAAAGAAGTTTAGTATGTCACACACTCCCTAGTGATTTAAATCAGTACTCCTGTGCTACACCTGACTCATTCACTAGCAAAGCAGGAACAAAGGTCATCTGCAGCAATCCCCTCACCACTGCCTTAATTATCTCAGTACCCATGTAAAGAACACAGGACAACTGGAAAAAAACCAGTTCTAACACTATCAGTAGGAACTCAAGCCTCCAGTTAGGAACACAGGCTAGGATTGATCTATGGTATCTGTCTTGTGGTGTTTTTTGTTACTTGCTCATCACATTGCTAAAATGAAATACGGGAAATCAGCAAAATAAAACCATTCTTGTAAAAAAAAAAAAAGAAGATATTCAGATTACCAAAAAGGTGATAGAATTAGCAAAAACAATGCAACTGGTTACTTGCATATGCTATTTTTGGTAGGCTAGAAATAACACTAAGAAGTATACCAAGATATCATCAAATCTGGAAGCATGGAGAGAACATATGCTTTCAACCTTTTGGTAAAGATACAATAAACTTTATGAAGGTATCACCACATTGCACATCATAACAGGCAATATAAAAATCTGCTACCTCTTGTTTTTCACCTAACATTTTTACAATAGCAGAATATATTATTTATTTTAGTACAATCACTTATTCAGAGCAGTGGCACGTTTATGAGGGTCTACTGAATTTTTACCAAGGTCTAGCCTTTGATTCCCAATTCCAAGTTTTCTTCAGAACAAATCACTCATTTGAGTAGTCTCCTTCACTAATGGCATTTCTGTAAAGATGCAAGCAGAAGATGTGTTTAGTGGCCATCAAGCAGAGGGTGCTATTCACCTGCTGACTACTCGGCATTGCCAGTTCAGTTTCATCCAGGTCATGTCCATCTCACTGCCCAACACTGTTACAGTGACAGTTCAACAGTTAACCAACTGCTTAAACCTAAAATTTGCCATTTGAATTGCTATTGTTTGTTCATTTCTTTTTGGTTCTGTTTCTTTCAAGCACAATTAAGTCGCTGAGGTGAACTATTTTGTGGCTAATAAAAAATAGTAATAATTGCAGGGGCAATTTATACAACTTAATATATGACACAATCAAGTCTTTTTATTTGCTAAGTCTGTTTCTTCCTCATCTTCAGGCCTCTTATAAAGAAAGACAAATCTCTCTTTTAGATCTCACCAGATGCAAAAAGAAAAGAACACAATGAATATGTATTTCAAAGGTACTCAAGTGACTTACTAATCTAAAGCCTCAGCAAAAACGTACTGATGCATTTAACAACTTTGCACTACATGGTTCTCGTTTTTATTCACACCTCTTCATACAAATGGACCATATATCTGATAAGCTACAGTGAAAATCTGTGCTTGAAAAATAGAATTTCATTTCCATTCATGAAAGATAAGTTGAAATGAAACATTTTTATAAAACCTGCCTCCCACAGAAGAAAGAGCTTCACAGATCTCACAGTTCTGTGAACTGCTTCATGTTTCAGTCCTCTTTACTGCAAGTGCTGATCTGAGATAAGACAGGGTGGCTGCAAGTCACTGCTGGGTTACTACAGAGGACGGTCAATCCTTGCCAAGATCAAAGGCTCCAGGGCAACAGAAATAGAACATTCTCATTTGAAATTGTATTAACACATTAGCCTCAACCCCAAGAAGTAAGTTTATGAAATTAATTGAGGAGGAGGAAGAAATTTTTAAGATCAGAAGAAAACTTATTTTCTAATAAGCATGCAAATGAAGTACCTTAGTCAATGTTTAAGAGGCATTAACATTTACATGTCAATTATTACTAGGATTAGACTTCCAAAACATTTTCCTCTTACAATAAAAAGTTAGCACTCCAGTTAAGCATTAAAGAGAGCAAGCTCTCCAGTAGTACAGCTCTCTGCAAATAATTATAACTGCATTTAGCACAAGAATAATGTACTTTTTTCACTCCATATAGGTTAGTATAACATTACTGAGAAGTCAGAGCAGGTTATACTCACTACTGTGAAAACCTCTGAAAACTCTGCGTGAGAGAGACTCCTATTCCTGACCTCACTGTTTGAAGGCACAGGAAGATGGCAGTGCGTGAGGAGTAAGCAGACAGCACATGTGCTGCTGGCATTGTTATCCTGGTTACACAGAGCTCAGGAAAGGCTCTATTACTCAAATAACTATTTATTTTTGCACGCTGAACTGGGAATGCAGCACCAACCCCACGCTGCTGCAGCTATGTTGCTAGCAATACTCCAGCTAATTTATATCCAGTTATGTGAGCTACAGTCACAGCAATGAATCCAGTACAGCACATTAAGTCTCCCCAGGAATCTGCTAGGTATACATTCATTACGTGCTGTGCTCTACACTAAGTCACGCTACAGCTGATGAGATAATTGTATAAAACTGAATTTAATTACTAACTCTTCCTATTTTACTGTAACTGTTCCTCTGGGACCTTGTGTCTACGTCCTGACTACAGCTCTATTTGTACCTATCCAAAGTAAATATTATTGCTGAATGTCATAACTGGAGAAAGGCAACACATACATTTAAATGTGCAATATTGATGGAGCTAATAGAATATGTTCTGCTCCCATTATTAAAGCTGGAGTTTGAAAGCAATTGACTTTGTACCTTGATTTTTTATATTTTGCAAGAGGCCTGTGAGCCAGTCCTAGTTCAGAGTTCAGAATGCTAAAGTTCAACTAATTGCTTCCAAAACTATATTTCTGTTCAAGCAGTAAAGAAATTGCAGTATTTTTACTCATTCCTGTTAGTATGAAGCTCGGTATTTCCAGTAAAGGCTTAACACTTTACTGTAATGAAAAAATATTTCATAGAAGTTTTGCCCTAATTGTTTAGTAAACTGAACTAGTAAAGGTCTAAAGTTTCCCCTCTCTGTAGCAGGCTAATTTACTTTTACATTACTATTCATGTTCTTTGATTAAAAGACTGGATAATACACAGGAGAGTTGAGTAAGTATTCAAAAGTCCAGCGATGAGTTTTGGAAGAGGTGAGTCAAAACAGGGTTGGGTTAGGTCAGGAAAATACAGACAATTATGCCTGACAAAGTGTGAAGGGAAGAATCATACCTGTCATTACTAAGCTCACTGTTAGAGGAAGGAAGGAAAAGAGGATCAAGCATTTGCCAAGACAAGGAGCAAATTTTTTAAAATGGGCATATTAAGAGTAACTGCTTCATTCTGCGCATTTAAATTCTTTTAAAAAACTTAATCTGAGCTACTTGAGGCAACGCTTTTATTCTGCAACCTGGCTATTATAAACTAGACCACGATTTTACACACGATATTCTGCAGGGCCACACACTACTTGGTTAGAATGTGCAAGCCTTTACACAGTGAACCACACACACAGATCATCCATCTAGTTGCTTAATTGTCCTTGTGTTAAAGGCATTAAAAGCCCTGGATAAAGGTTCCCTGCTACCTCTGCATTAAGTTACAATTGTTTTTCCACTGACAAAATCAGGAATATATCTCAGTTACCACAAGAAGCAAATGCTCACATTTTTAAAAGGTACAATCGTACCCTTGGATTAGCTTCTATGGTGATTTGCTTTTTGTTTTGCTCTGTTTGGTTTTAGTGCCTTACTTTAAAGGCACAAAATTATTTTCATTACATTATCCTATTAGAAAAGAACAGCAATAAATCTAGTATTAAAAGACAACATCACAAACACTTTTCAATGCCAATCTGTATATGGCTGCAAAGAAAGTCTCATGGACTGTTCTTTATTATGGTAACAAAAGAATTTCTGTAGTTGAAATGCCATATTTCTGGTGAGTCATTTAGCAGTTTACCAACTCCCACAACTTGCCAAGCTTTGAGGTGCATTGAAAAAGGTCCTTAAAAGCTTATGACAATTTCATAAAATTGAAAGGTTAAATTTAAACACCTCCAATAGAGATGACCCCAGTAGGATTTGCTAAGCTTCTTGTCAAAACACACAGGAAAGATGAAAGAATGAGAAAAACAAAGCCCTAAGAAAAAGCTATTAGCACTGACTTGCTGAATGCAAGTTTGATCAATGTGACCAATTTTAACATTTTTAATTTTTTTTTAACTCCCAGCTTTTTTGTATCTTATTGGATAAAAGCTGGTTTTCACATCCACTAATTTTCTTTTTTAATTTGACATTTCCTCAGAGAAGTAAAATTTATTATTGAATAAATATTAAAAGTTCTAATATTTAGTGTGTTTTGTAGTTAGTGAAGTGCTGACAAGGCAGAAAAACTACTACTTGAAATAGCAAAAAAAAGTATCCTCACTTTCCGGAACTCTGTAATTCAACGTATAAATGAAATGCCAATATCCTAATAAGGCCAAACAGAATATCAGCCCGTCCAGGCCCACTCCCCAGTTTATTCTCCTGCTTTTGCTCCTGTGAACAGCTCACCTGGTGCAGCAGCCTCTTGAGTTTGAGGAGCTGGGTCTTGACAGCGGTGCAGTCCTGCACCATGTGCCGCAGGGTCATCTCGTCCAGCATCACCGTGTTCTCTGCCAGCTGCCGCGGCGCCTGGAAACTGCTGCCCCCTCCGTAGCTCTCCAAGGGACCCGCAGCAGGCTCCAGGTAGGCTGAACCCCTAAAAAAACATCCAGAAGGTAAAAACACAGTGATGACTAACTGCAGCTACGTAGGGTTTGGTAAAAGGAAAGTGGTGTTTAACGTGGGCTGTACTTACATACTGTAGCAAACAGCAGGAAATAAATAAATCAGAAAATGTCAATGCTATTTCACTTAAATGCAGAGTTTTTGTTTCAACTCCCAGAGACCTCCTAAAAACTAAAAACTACAGTACCATAAAACCAGTTTGTTCAGCAGGATTTCTATAAACTGTCATTCCTTTAAGGACTATAGGGTTACATCTAATTTACCAACAAATTAAAAAGTAAAAAGCTGTCCAAACTTACAAAATGCAAGTAGTTAGACATTGCAATGGCTTTCCATGGAATGCACAAGGTATTTTAATCAACATACAATATTGTATCAACACAAGCAACAACTACTTGGAATAAAAACAGAAGTGTGAGTTTGGAAAATAAATTGTTGTAACCCTCAGTGATGCTTCCACTCAGACATACAACTATTCTGAAAATGATGTAGTTGTGGCCAGTATCACTTGAGACACGTTAGTGCCAAAAAGAATTGCTCATTGGTGCTATAAATGTTTGTGAGAACAGAGAAAAGTGCATTACCTGTTCAAATCATTTTTACCATGGATATAATGGTCAGTATGGCCGAGATGATAGTGATCCTGTGCATTCCATCGCTGCTGGGGTGCTCTTTTCCAGAATCCTTCCTGATGCTGTCTCGCATTTCTGTCTTGTCTGTCATAACGGCTCATATTTTCACATTCCTCTACAGAGAGCATAAAGTTAAAAAAAAATTGTAAGACTTGGTCCCAGGACCTTGCAAATAAAATATTAACTATGTGCTGGTAACAGGTGCAGTGTGAAGTCTAGGGTTTGTTTTTTTTTTAAACTGATCCAAAACAGTATGCATTTTACAACTGTCAAGCAGACTTCTGTAACAATCTCACATTTTTATTAAAAATATAAACTTGTTACCAGAACAAGAGCAACCTGTAGCAGAAACTAATGAATCCAGCTTTAACAGTATTTCTAGTTTAAGTAAAAAATCATTTGGAGAAGACAGAGATTATGGGAGAAATTTAAAAGTAACAATTTCCTGTCTTTCTTACTGATGGTCTCTCCAGGCCTTTAACAAGTTCTAACAACACACAAACATGGAAAGACAACACTGTAAAAAGGGGCCAGCACTGCACTGCAAAAGAAAACAGTTTAGTTACTTAAAATACAGATATAGCTCATCTTACTTCTCGTGCTTGGTTTTCACATTCAGAGACATTTAATCTTTATTTACCTGGTCAACTAGCATGATCTAAAACAAGGAAACCAAATAACCTCTTCAAAACACCAACTTCTGCAAAGCCACACGAATTCCACAAACGTCTCAAGGGAACAAACGCTAAATTTGGCAACAGCCTGGAAACGACTGCGAGAAAGCCAAAACAACTCCTACCCGGGCAGTTAGACCAGCAAAAACAGTCACAAACTGCTGCTCTGCCACCACACTTGGTCCTTCACTTACCCCAGGGGCTTTTCCTCGCATTGTCAGTCCTTTCCAGGAGCAGCTCTACACAAGGGAGCAGTGTTTACTCGCTGCCCCCAGCCCCGTGGCACACAAACAGGCCTTCCTTCCTGCTCAGCTCCAGCCTGCGTGGGGCTGGGACAGAGCCCAGCTCTACCCTGTGATTTAAACCGCCCTCCTCGCTCCCTGCATACTTGTGGAGCGAGAGCTGTTGCTATAAATAGTGGCCAAGCGGCATCCCAGGCTCCAAAGTGAAACCAGGAGAGTTTCTGAGAACCTGGAAAGTCTTAAGAGGCTGACGTCAGGGAAGTTGCACATAATTATGGAAAAAGTGCTGGCTGTTAAACATTATTATAACAAATACTCATATTTGCAATTCAGTTTTTATCACCTAGCAAATAACAAAAAAGATTACATAATAAAATGAACTTATTCACCAAAACTAACAGATGATTTGTTGTCCTTTAGCAGCGTTTTCCACAGCTCATAACACACGAAAATTAACAACAAAATAAGCCCTCGCTACGTTTACAAGCAATTACGATTTTCAGCTTTGGAAAAGTAAATTGAGACACTGAGTAAAGACACATGGAGATTAACAGAGAGCAAGTTTTGCTTTTTCAGGTGGTCATGTTCACATAAGGGAAAATCTGGAGGTGGCTTTTGAATCCTTCTTTTCAGATCCTCTCTGCTAAAAATACAGTAATTTCAAGAGAAGAAGCAGCGATACCCAGTTTATGCCAGAATAATTTTATAAGGAAACCCAAACTCTAAAAAATGCCTCAAGTAACAGTAATAAGCTTGAAATGCTTTTGTGGCAAATATTCACCTTTAAAAACATGCCCTTCTAGCAGTTTTTAAATTAATAATTTGCAATGGAATTACCGATGCAAATGCAGTGCATGTTTCATAAACAAGGAAACTTATGAGAAATTGATCTACCCTTTAAAATTGTTCTTTAGATTTTCCCAACAGAATTAAATTACCTCTATTGAAAGAATATGCCCTAGGCTTGCATTGTTACCCATTCTGGAAAATTAACTGGGTAAAAAAGTGAAAAAATCATACCTGTCAGGGCTGAAAAGTTACATACTTGCAATGTTGTCAATCATTTCATATAAGAATTTGAAAAACTCATTCTAAAATTTAGAAGATTAAGTAGTGCACTCCATATGTGCACAACGTTAAAACATGATGTGCCACCATGGTGGTAGATGGAAAACTATGTATTTATTTACTGTTCATTTGGCTTCATAATACCAATAATAGTAATACTCTTAAGCCCTATGAGTAGGTCAGGAATAACAAAAGCAAATACCTCAAACTTCTCCAGTCTGAGATTTGAGAAAGTGCAGCCATAATTTCCTTTACCAAGTTAATTCTTTTCTGAATTTGTATTATTTCAGGGGCATCTAGGTACCACTACGTTTTCTGTGAAAACTTTGCCAGCACCCTCTTTGAAAGCAAGAGTGCATAAAAGACATCTTGAAAAAACATACCCTAAATTTTACATTTTCTGCTCTCCTGAATTGTATGTATATATATTAGAAGATACTATAATTTTGTAGAAGAAAACAAGTAATTATCTCAAACAATTACACTGTCATTCACCAAAGCTAAAAAAAAATACTGTCCCAGCGTTTTCAAATATAGCTGAAACATCAGACTGAAACACTAACTTAAGACTTTGAAATGGATTCCACCGAAATCATTTTAAGAAAAAAGCAGTGTGGAACAAGGTTGCACTTTTATTCAAGGCAGTAGATTTCTAACTTTAGAATTCTTCAAATATAAGAGTTGTGCTTGGGAAAACAGCAACATGTCCCTTCCTGTATTTCAGAAAAGGAAGAGCTGTTAAAAAAAAGCACCACAATTTGAAGAGTGCATTGACTTATTAAGTCATGAGCCAGAGGAAAGCAACTCAAAAATCTCTTAAGGACATGAAGCAGTTTCACAGTGAGATTGCTTGGCTGCCTTACTCACCTTTGTCACGAGGTGGGTCCTCGGGCAGGTCCACATCAAGCATGAGATCATCATCTTCAAGATCACATGAATCAAGATTATTCAAGATATCCTGCAAAAAAGGAACAGTGAGATACAGCTGCTTCCGTGGTATTTCATTTACCCTACCATCATAAAAAGTTTTGTTACATTTTTATTGTGCACACATCCAAAGTTATCAGCAGCCCTCTCTTCTCAGAGGTGAAGATCAGCCTTATTAGAGATCATCTGTACAAAAACAATCATCACACCTATGCTAATATGACACAGGGAAACTGCTAGATGAAACAACGATGGATTAAAACATTTTTCTGCCTAATGCCTATGGAATATTCCAATGACTTTTTTGTTCATTAATAGCCTGCCTTCTTCGCAGTTGGAAGTATTTTGAAACTCAATTACTTTGTTCACTTAGAATTCAAAAACAGCTTTGTGAAGAGATGATGTTAAATCCCCTTATTGCAGCTCCCATATAATCATGAAATCATGGAAAGGAAGTGTGGGAAACCTACGTTATCGTGACTTTTTAGGACAACAAAGCTTCCAATACGTTATTATGAGCACTAAACTCTACTTCTTTTTGTCTTTCAGGCTGTGGTTCATATAAAGTTGTTCCTAAAGGGACTAACAAACTATCACGTCACATGTGTGTGCTAATGGCACAAGAAAAATGCAATGAGGTGCTAGTGCTAAATGGAATTATACATATTAAACACAGTCAGGTATATAAAGCATTGTAGTGAGGGCAAGTCCAGTCAGCGTGAAAAAGACAGAGATTGACCTCTCTTGCTTTAAGAATACCAAAAGGAGGAGAAACTGAGGAGGTCAAGGCTGTGGAACACCCAGCTCACAGCACAGTCAGACACTGCCAGCACTGCTGAACAGCCACAGCAGCCTGGGCAGAGAACCCAGACACCCTTCCACTTCATTATTCAAAGGAAACCAAACTTACTAACACCAAGTGACTGTACCACAAAGCAGGTCTGAGGGAACTGCTATGGATATCCAGCTCTAGCTCTTGAGCTTCCAGTAAAAGTCATGACATAAGACTGAGGCACTTCACGTCAGCCTCTTTTCTAATAGCAGAAACACAGATTTTTCTTAGGTTTATCAGCTATGTCTAAAGGTGATGCCTGGCACCAATATTGACAAATTTACCAAATATTAAGTCAAGTAAGTCTTACAATTATTTTTCATAGTAATGTGATCATTACATACTTAAGTGAATACTTGCACGCAGGCTATGAACATACTGCGAAACAATATTCCCTTTGCTGGCTCTCATTTGTTAGATTTGCTTTGTCACAGATGTAGAGGTGGAAAAGAAGAACATTAACAGGCATTTGTCTGAGTTGTTGCTCCAGCTGTTCTTCAGCAGCCTTCCTATGGCTCTCACAAAGCACTACTGTATTTTATTATATATGGTGACAAGAGCTAAGTATATTTTAAGGTTTTTTGCAGGGGTTGTGACACAGAACATCAAACATCCTGCATTTCTGCAGGGTAAGTTATTTTGTTGACTTAGGAAAGAGAGTGTGAGATGAAAATAGTTAATATGCACTTTGTAAAACATGAGCAATATAAAGAGAAAGATGGAATACTTGAGACAAAACCACCTGTTTTCATCATATTTCAAAGTCCTATCTGAATTGCTTTGTTCACAAACAGCATCCTATGTATTTACAGGAAAAAAATAGCAAAACCTATGCAGCAAGGCACTGGGAGTAATAATAAATCCAACTGCAGAAAAGCTTCACAAAAAATGGAAGCCATTTAAAGGAAACATAGATTTAATATTTGGGAGAATAAAATGCCTGTATATTTTCACTACTTTTGCCTTCATTTATTTACATATTTCCAGGAACCAGAAGTATTTTAACTAATGCATATTTTTTAAATAAAAATCTGCAAAACACAGGCATGCTTGAGAGGCAGTTCCAGTTTGTTAGTTGATAAATTGTTTCTACGCCATGCTTTCATCTTCCAAATTAGTGTGAACAAGCATTATTTTCTTCTACTGCAAGAACATTAATGAGCATGACAAATAAGATGGAAACAGTGGTCACAAACACAAAAGAAAGTGGAAAAGCTTTGCCACTGCTGTGCAAATGCATTCAAAAATGTACAACATCAAAACATAACATGCCAGAGTGTTTACTAATAAACCCAGATAAGCCACCTTCCTATATCTGAATCAGAACTTTGGAAGTCTAATGGTGTCACAGCAGGTCAGTATTTGAGATTCCAGACATACTTTCCTGTCAACAGCACATTTCATTATGCTTCCCTAATTATACATTCTTCACCACGCTGAGGAAACTCCAGGAAAGGAAACTCCATGCTACAAAAAACCCCCACCACTGCAGATAGCAAGACTTTGTAATCACTGGGCCATGTGTGAATGCACTTTCAGCATTTCCCCGAGAGCTACTTGGGAAACATAATATACAAGTAGATGTCAGCAATGTCATACTGAAATAGCCATAAGATGAAGTACAAGTTTCATCAGCATATTAGTGCATTAAAAAAACAATTTAGATACTTCCATTGTTATTCCTTCTACTGCATAAGGAAACTGCAGTTAATTAAATGGGAATAACATAGTTAATAATGTGTGCTTAGAAGCAATTAGCACCATGAAGTGATTCTGGGCAATGAGTTCAAACAGAGCAGGAAATAAAAAAAAAATTCTTTAAAAGTATGCAAGCTCCAACCCTATTGAGTACTGCATGTTTTGTTGTTTCTATTACTGATTTAGTGACTTAGGTCTTGCTTCTGATGAGGATGAATGAAGACCACAGCAGAAGATAGGCATGAGGAAAGGGAGAGAACTACAGGAGAATGTGGCCAAAAAAGTCAAGTGAAGTGAAGCATTCAAGAAACTTACACAGAAACTTACGAAGCATCATTTCAGGTGCTTGAGGAATGAAAAAGGGAAGTGGCTTTTAAAAACAAACACAAAATAGACTGGGTAAATCAGTCATCTGAAGGGCAGCTAAAGGATAACTGCCAAAGTCAAACACAATTCAAGGCTGACAGAAGAAAAGAGGGAAAACCCCAGGGTCTTTTACAATGCTGTTTTCAGCATTTGACAACATCCATGATAGAGATAAATAAAGAAATAGGAAGTCTCCAAAAAGGCAACATTATATAAGACCTGAACTCTTGAGTGAAGGCAGAAAACATAGACAGACAGAAAGCACATACTGTACTATAGGGGTGAAGAGGAAAACGCACTGTAAACAAAGTCCTCAAAACAGAGAAAACCACCCAGGGAAGAGGTGGGATAGAACTCTGCAGGTTACCAAAAACAAGATAGGAAGAGAGTTATTTTAAACACGGCACAAGTCACATTAAAGACAGTTAAGCCAAATATCCAAACAAGTATTTTGTAATTTTGTCCATGCTCTGTACCAGAAGGCTGCTGTGACAACAAATGTAACAAGAACATGGTTTTGAAAATACAAAACATTTTTTTATTTAACCGTTAAATAGAACAGTCTTAAATAAAGATTTACTATTCTTGAAAACATTTTTATAGTGGCATTGTATGTTTCTGGGTTTACTGAAAGCCTATAGGAATTCAATATTAAGTTATTACATGCTGTATCTAAATCATCTATACTTGCTGGTTTTTTAGGTTTGGGTTTTTTTTTTTTTTAAATATAAAACCAGACATCAGACTGTGCAAAAATTCTGAAATGGCGCAGCACAATGAAAGAAGAGAAAGAAAAAAAACTAAAACCATTAGCCGTTCTGTTGAGACTTCACCAATTCATACGCCAGAGCACCTTCAAACACACAGCCCAAGCCACACCTGGTGCCACCAGCAGCATTCCTTGACTGCCATCTAGCCTCCAGCAATGAGCCCACAAGGAAAGCCGAATAGGGGGAAGTATTGAAATCCTCTTTCTATAGAATTCCAGCAAAATTTAAGAAAGTTTTCTATTTTTTTTAATAGGCTGGTGCTTTTAAGTAGAGAGTTTCCTGTTTACTTTTAAGCACAATCACAGAAAGTGGTCAGCAGTGAGCATGAACAGTGACAGAGGAGGAGAAGCAGTCCTTCCTCCTCACTGCTTCCACTCTGTTTGCAAAAAAAAAAAAAAGGCTATCAGAGGTTCAGCACTGCTTTAACAGTTTGCCCAACCAACAATGGAGCATTTTACACTATTAAGCAATACATAATTGCTACAGCTACTCTTAACAGGCAGAAATAATTGTGAACGATTCTCACTCCACTGATCTGCACTTGTATTAAACGTGCAATGTTTGGCTTAAAGTTAAATACTGAGGTTTCAAATAATTCCCACCAGAGAAAGGAACCAAACAATAACCTCAGAGGAACAGCACGGGCACGGCTGTAACAGGAGCCGAGTTGTTTCCTCTGTGCAATGAGTTTTAATTCTACCCTAGCGAGACTTTTGGAGTAACCTGAATGTGACACATTACACAGCCTTAATGTGTTCTATTCTTACACAGCCAGCTTAATATACTTGTTTCTAATTTAAACCAAAACAATCCTCAAATATCTCCTAACTACTTTGGGGTGATTCTATTTTGACCAATCCCTACAAGAACTGCTATCAACACAGGAAGGATTCCCTCACTTAACTGCACTGCTGCAAAAGTGTATTTATGCCACATAATTCTGAAACATTTTAACAGCATGAACCAAGAGTACGAAACCTAAGAACCAGCTTGCATGTGGATATGCACTTAGCAACTCATACAGAAAATGACCCTTACAAGCCTAGGAAATAAAAGAAGTGCTAACTTCCACCACTGTTTGCTCTCCTATTTCACACAGCACCACAGCAGCTGCCACACTCTCTCCCTCTCTCAGGCACACAAATCCAAAGGCATAATTAACGGACACCATGAACAGAACATGAGTGAGTGCAAGTGAAGTTGCCTCACTTGGTTTTACCAGCCACAACAGCATGAGAAGATTTACTGTGTCAGTTGTGCAGGAAGCAGGTCTTGAAGGCATACAAGCTTTCCCATCACAAAGGAAAAAAGGTAATTTGCCATAAAAGGTTGTTCGCAAAATGTCAAGCCTCTCAAACCAGTATCACAAGAGGTTTGTGAACTGTAATACAGTCATATAACCTCTCAATAGTGTTTGGCAGCAGGGACACCTGCATCACACAGGACAGACAGAAGTGCCATCTCATTAAGCAATTCAGTTTCTCTCTACCTCCCCTTGCTGTAACAGTTAAGCTCTAAAGACTGGAGCAGAGGTGGGGCAGTAGATGGTGGCTATTTTCACTCTAAAATCACAGTCTGTACTTACATGGCATTTCCCTTCTCTGCCATGAGCAGAAAACTGCCTGCCAGCAAGCTCCACCAAAGGAATGGCTGAGGAGCTGACAGAACACACTGAAATGAGTTTGTGCTCTTAGTTCTATATTGACAAGCAACAATACAGACTGACGTTTTCACAGCAGTTGCAGTTTTCTACTAAAAACTTAATTGTGGACATGTTAATCAAGGATGGTCTCTCATTATTTTAGTATGTTTACAAATATTATCTGTTAATAATGAAGACTAAGGGCAAAAAGGTAACACTGACTATTCAGGCTTTGAAATCAGAACCAAGCAGTCTAATGGTTTTCCAAACAAAAATTTTTAGGCATAGGTTCCCTTGAAATGAAAAACAAATGCCACAGATCTCTATACTTGCATTACTAGAAAAATGAAAACTGTGAGGTTACAACAGTACAATTTAGGCCAGACAGAATAATTTTGGTCAGATTCTGGAACATGACATGAAGATTTTGGAACCTGGACATGAACTTAGCAGGTTAAACAGAGGTTACCAACTACAGCAACTTCCACTAAGCAGCTTCCAATGATAACCAGCTTTCCAGGCTAGCACCTGTATTAGATTCCAATCCCAGAATCACAATGTACCTGAGCAGGAAGTTTGACCACAGAAATGGCAGATAATGTCATTACTACCAGATAATATATTTCCAAGAAATCCTTCTGCATTCCAAGTCAAAATTCGCACATTGTTTGCTATTTTCTAGAATGCATCAGTAAAAGCTAAAATCTCACAGAAGACTCCCTTTGCTATTGTGATACCTCTTGCCAAGAGAAATATTGGCCTAACCCAGCAGTCAGGCTTTCACGTAAAGAAGTATGAAGCACCAATGAATTATTCAATTTGTCCTACAGGACAGAGTTTCTTTGGTGATGAAGGCAAATAATGAAAATTCTCTGAACAGAAGCAGAAAACAGAATTCCACGTTACCATTCCACATGATGCTTTGTTTTCTCTATCCAAGAAAGGTGTTCTCCACTATGCTGGGCACTGAAGGAAGGAGGGACAATACAAAATTGCAAAGTATCTGATACAAGTACTTAATAAGATTCCCTAAGACCAGGACAATTTTACTTTATTAAATAATGATACCTCAAGAATAATTCCTTCTCCCTCTTTTTAATCTCAACCCTCACACTGCACCTCCAGTAGTGTCATCAGTTCTCACTGTACCACATTCACCAGCAAAAAAAAAAAAAAAAATTAAAAAATCTTTAACCACAAGCAAAATACAAAGTGTGTATTTATTAATGTTACAACGAATTTTAGTCAAAATGGCACTGACTGAGGTGAAACCATGCTTTGGTGACAGGCACAGAAAAAACTCAGACCCTTCTGGAAGAAGTGCCTAACTGAAGTACACATATAACTTTTACAAAGCATCATGGGAGCACAAAATGCAATTAATTCTCTGTATTAACTTCACCTTTTTTATTCTAAGAAAGGAGGAAATGCAGCAAGTCAACACTGTTCATCTGAGTACAGCCTGTCAAGAAATATGTGCCTTTTTAATGCTGTTCTCTGCTTTTAAAAAGACCTTCATTGTTCTTTGCAAGATGAAAAGAGAAAAAAGAAATTTCAATGGACTCATTAAATGAAAGGCTTTCAACGTGTGCTTCTTGCAACTAGCTTGCACCTGAAGGACTCATTTCACTATTCTTTTAGAAAGTTATAGCAAAAAAAGGAAAGTTTGTGTTGAGAAAAGATTACATGCTTTTACATAACCTTAACCTTACTTGCACTTCTATATTCATTACAGCTGTAACCAAACATCCCAAAATTTAAAAAGCTGAGCTTCTCACAGAACAAGAACTTGTGTTTTGGCATTAACCTACTGAAAAGAAATTTCAGCCAAAGAAAGGGAGATATGTAGAACACAATAGCAAGAACACTTTGCTGTAAGGAATTAATATTTTAGAACTACACACATTGCAAGTCTGAATTCACATTAATAAATCACTCATTTGAGAAATCAAACTGGCAATTTAAACCTTAGTATAAAGTAATTTTGAGAAGTGAATGATTACAAAAATTAAGGTAATTAACACTAAATTACAGTAAATAACTACTGAAAGAAATTAATGACTGAACTAAACAATTCTATTTTAGCAAGTTCATTTCCTCTAACAAGTAGAGCATATTTCACTGAGTACCAATGCTCCAGGAACCAGAAAGCATTCTGCCCAGGCTCAAAAACTAATTCAAAACTGCCCTTTCCCAAGTTCCAGTCACAAAGGGGAAAAAATGTAACAAAGAACAACAACAACAACAAATAAAATCTTACAAGATTTCAAAAACTGCCCAGAAGAAAAAATTGTAACTACTTCATACTCCAGCTAAAATTCTGGCCATGTGTCAAACTGAACCATTCCAATGAGATCCAGATTTCATCCCAAGTGCAATTAAATTCTCAGCAAAGCAGTTAAAACCCATCTGTCTCTTCAAGCCAGATTTCAATTATTCCATAATCCCACGTCCTTATAATTACATTGATGCTCACTCTGCATATACCCAAAATATATGACTTTATCTACTTCAGGAAAAATTAACACAGCACAAAGATTCACAATGTTACTGGTGCCTACAGGAAAAAGGGGGCAGAGGACTCGATCTGATAGCACAGGGAACACTGAAAGTTTCCTGTGCAAACCTATCTGCCCAAATGAAATTGCCTTAAAAGAAATAAAAAAAAAAAAAAACCAAATCACACCACAACTTGTTCTCTAGAGAATATTCCAGAAAGAAGCCAAAACTAATGGAATATTTTCAGTTTTAATTTTTACTTCTTGCAGACTTTGAGCATTTGTATATTGTAGCATCTTTAAATTTAATCATCTTTCCAGTGCCTAGAAATTTGAAAGTAGTTTCAGCACTTAGAAGGCTAACCAAGTGATTTGTTGACTTCAAAACTGGAAACAGAAGAACTCTATTTAGAGATAGTGGTACTAGGTATTTTCTGTTACGCAATTAGACAATAGAAGTATTTTCATCCTGACAAAAACCCCACACATTTCCCACCAAGTTCTAAGTTCCTACAGCATCACCTTATATTACTTAGATTTGCATGACTCTTAAACCTCCACGACTGGATTGCCCATTATCTCCATAGCTGTTCACTAACTTAGTGAAGAACAGGACTGTCCTGAAAGAGGCCAAATTTATTTCATTCTTTGCCCCCATGTCTTTATAACCAAAAATAGCAAAGATATTGGCTCTTCTGCTCCTCAAAAAGGAAGAAGCTTCAGGGGTCAGCAAGTTCCTTCTGTTGCCTTCCTATGCTGGTTTTCCTTTCTGAAGCCCAGTTAAAATCCCCTTTGCAAAAGCTGCCCTTCCAAAGATGGTCCAAACACTCCCAGTTCAAGATATCCCAACGGGAGCTGCACTGCCATCTATGGAAAAGCTCAGGAAAAGTATTTAACATTTAATATTTGTTGATACTAAGGAGGACACAGCTTAAAAGACTAACAAAACAACAGCAGGATGGAAACGAGAAAGAAAAAGGCAAATTGTGCACTAAACATGACCAATTACTCACCATATAGTTCCCTGAATTGCTGCTCAGCTACATTGCTTGTACTCACCCCAGCCTGCTGCCACAGGAACTCCAAAACCAGCTACTGCTTTGGTGACTGCCCTGGAAATGCTAAATCCAAGGGGCAGGCAGGCTGGCATTAGCCCAAGCACTCCAAATTCTTAAATCTGACTCTCATCAATTGGATTTTGACACAGATATGAACTGCTTTTAACTCAGAATGCTAGAGGATAGAAACTGCATCATTTGATCACGTATCTCCCAGCAATCAAAACACCTGACATGCTGACTAATCACAATAATTATTCTCAATGCCTTCACTTTTTTGTCTTTATACTCCTTGCTTGCAGAGAAAAGGAAAAACATGGAACAAAAGCTTACAGCAACCTACTCAAGAACATAATTTTTCAGAAATGATGAAAAACTGTATCAGAAATTCTTCAGCGTCTTCAGATTACAAATGATCTTTGTTTAATCTTTATGCTAAATAAATCAAATTCACTATAATGTCTACTAAAACCAACAAGTACAGGGAGAAAAAAAACAAAAAAAATCCCACTACTAAAGGGAAATTCAACACTTCAGAGCTACATTTTCCCCCTCAAAACCCAAGCTGACTCAAAATATATTTCTGCCTTATAAAAACAAAATGTGGTATTGATGCTTTTCTCATTCAGGTAAGAGTCACAGTAAACACTGAATTTCTGGAAAAGCACTAACCAGATAAAAATCAAAATAGGTGGAAACAACACAACATATGACTTTCTAGAATCAGCATCAAGTCTTACAATCGCCTCCTTTCTCCACTTCCTCAAAAACTAGTAAATACGTTCTTCCATTATTAAGAACTCTTTAAAAACTATTCACTTTCAATAAAGGAAGAAATAGACTAAAATAGTGAACAAGAATAGCAAAGGCCTCTAATGTACCTCTGCTCCACATGACTTACCACAGCTTCTGTCAATCAGAACACTGATTCAGTATCAACTCATACACATGCACAAATGAATGCATGGAGTCACATGTATCAAAATCTAGATATATAGTCTATAAGAATGGTAAAAGAAGTGTCTTCCCTTTGTTTGTTATGTTTCAGAGTATGTATCAAAATATCCATATTTAAAACTTACAAAGGACAAAGTTTAAAAACGTCCCCCTTTTCCCGGCATGTGCATGTGTCTGGGGACAAGAGTGTTTGTTTTTGCAGTGGCCTATTAAACTTGGGTTTTCCCTATAAGCATCAATAAAGCTAAGCAACTCATACTACACAAGTCTCCAACTGCTTTTTTCAAGCTGGCCACAACTGCCACAAAAAGCTAAAAACCATTGCTAAACCCTTTCAAGTACTATATCCCAACATCAAAGTTCAAGACAGAGAACAAGCAATACCACAAGCAGCTGAAAATACATCAAGTATTCATATTTAGTGACACATAAAGAATATAATTACATATCTGTGCCCAAGTTTGAAAGAGGTACGTACATTACTAAATTGGCAGTGGCTCCTAACACACCTTAAACACGCGAAGCATGACACATTGATTACACCAAATCTGTTTTGTTAGGTGTTCTGACTGTTAAAATAACGTTAATAAAATCCAAGTTGCTTAATTCAAAAGTCTGTGCACATAAAGGAATATGAACTGGGCAGACAGACAGGATTTTCTTCAGGCCCACTGAAATCCCAAGGTTGGCTCCCTGTTCTCACATGGAGGACGACAGTATAGCAACAACTCTCCATCCACCCCTTACATCAAATGATGCTTCTTGCAGATCAGTTTGGGTTTAGCAACAAGAAAAGGGTTGTGCTACATCTTGTGTTTCCCACTGGACATGTACAAGGAGCCCTGCTATAGTGAGCTACAGCCAGGCCTCTACCTCAGAGATTCTAGGCCCTGCTATAGTGAGCTACAGCCAGGCCTCTACCTCAGAGATTCTAGGCTTGAATGAACTGAGAAACCAAAAATTAGCATCAGCTCATAGGGCCCTATGAGCACACAGTACAGAAACAAGAAATTCAAGAAGCCACACAGGCAATAGCTATTTTCTGGCTTTTTCACTCTTGTGGTTAGAGATTAGTAGGAGGTATTGAACCTATCCTTTGCAGAAATCAAATCCCATTATTCTCTGCGAGCACTACCATGAGACTGCATAAGGAGGACGCTGTTTTGTCCTTAGACGAAATACGAATAGAATAAGGAAAAATGTGTGCAAACAGCCTAATCAAGGTCACCTGTCCAGAACCAGGACTTAAACAAGAAGTTTCCCAAAGCCATCAACAACAGAGAAAAGAAATAGCAAATTTTTTAAAAAGCATTTATATTTTAAAAACATAGTTAATAAGCAATAAACTCCACACACTGTAATTATTCAAGTCACGCATATAAATACATACGATGCTGTTCATTTCCGAAGAGTCGTAACTTCCACACGGATGGACACTTCCTATGGGCTCCAGCCCTTCCTCATCCCACATGTATGTGCCGTCAGAGCTGTCAGAGGGAGAGAGCTCGAAAGAGGAGCCAGCTCTGTAGTTCATCTCTGAAGAGATGACATTCTCAGTAGTGTGTTTTGTGCTTTCACTGTTGCCATCCACTGCTTAAAGAAAACAGCTACAGTTAACATTCCAAAAACAATCCAATATTCAAAAAATAACTGTTAAATGTCTATTACTGGTGTGTTAACTTTGCTGGAGTTGTACTGTAACAGAAATATCTGAAAGCGTTCTACAGTATTGCTCCCTCATCCTAGAAGGGGGAAAATTGAAGCTGGTTTGGCAGCTACAGCTAAGGAATCTTCCAACCTACATCTTTTCTAACCTTTTAGCCTGCCCTAATTCACCCACCATGGAAGCTGCTTTCTAGAAATCTGCATCTCTTTAACATATTAGAAGGTGGGTCCAAAAATATATCCTTTGGATCTAGTCTTTTAATGCAACATCTCTCAAACAAGCTTTTACCAGGAGTAGCCCATCAAAAACTTGAAAATATGGCTTTCAAAAGCATCTTTGTCTTCAACTAATTTTTAAAAAATTAATATGCATCAGAAAAAACCAAAAAGACAGTAACAATCCTATTGTAACTGAACTCTTTTAATTACACATCCTACACTTATTTCCACTACTTAGAAGCAGTTACAGCTGTTCGCTGCCTACAGAGGTGGCAGGAGCAGGAGATGAAATTTTCTTAAAATATCACCAACCCAGAAAATGAATGGCAAAGCAAGGATATGAGGAATCCCACAACCACGCCACAAGTGTGTTTAAAGCAGGAACCTTCATTTTTATCACAAAGAGCTCTTCAAAGTAATGCTTGGAAAAAAATTATTATGCAGAGAAGGCATAAGCAAACAAATATGCCAGCAGTTAAATTCCATTCTGAAACAATTCACAAGCAATGGGCAAACTACATCAAATAACTTCATTACTGTTAAAGAATTGAAATTTTAGGTGCTAAATCAAAAACAGAACATAAAAAAGGTTATTTACCAGACACATTTATATCAAGCCAGTCATCAGCATTACAGCAAGATCCTCCACCTTCCTTGAGAGACGTGAACGGCTCGATGGACTTTCTACTCCCCTGCTCTAATTCCTGAAGGCAGCTCTCCTTCTGCTGGATTTGTACAGTTCTGTTTGCATCTTCTATATCTATGAAATCATCACTGAAGTCTTCACTCAAATCATTTTTCTCAGAGGATGACAAGGAAGATATAGATATTTCATCCCCATCATCGCTCATACACATGACTTTTGAGCCATGTTTTCCCAGACTTTCGTGCAGGCCCTCACCAGGTTCTGTTCTCTGAGCACTGCTCTCCAGAATGCTGTTTTTCTCTACGGCTCTGTTGATATTGGCTGAAATCTCCGCGTTCTCCACCATGCGCGCATCCGGAGCTGCGCTTTTGCTGCCATCCACAATGGTGTTCCCAGCAAATCGCTGCCTGCTAGGCTTCAGCAGAGAAGGCCGACTTAATCTGTATCCATAGGAAGGTGCTGACCCAGATCCATTTGACAGTGGGGGTTTCTTGGAACAAGGAGCTGCCATACCCGAGTACGGTCTGGTAAATCCATACTTCATCGGTTCATTTCCATTGGGCACATCCAACTGACATGCATTTCTTGACAGCAGAGTAGACCTCTGAGATGTCCTGGCAGCGAGATTTTGACTATGATAAGGCCTTGTAAGATCCACGGCTTTATTAAAGGAATGTGACCTGGTTAGAGATGTAGTGGGAAGGAAAGAATTCTGAATGGAATGTGAAAAACTTTGTGATCTTACCATTTTGTCACAGGAAAAAGCCTTGCTATTGTCTGTAGATTGTGCCAGGCTTTCTCCTGAACTTGTCCTTGTGGCACTGGAATTAGCTCTAGGTCTCTGCAAACCTACCACTGGCCGATTTCCATAAAATCCATTTAAATTTGATCTCGGAGCATTGAGTCCAGAGTATGTCCTTCCTGACAGGGTACCTTTGGTGAATTTAGCTGAACTAGAGAGTCCAGGTATAGACTTTGGGTTTAATTCCTCAGTAGAAGATACAAACATATTGGTTTGCTTTGCTGCTTTTGACACAACCGAAGCAGTATTGTTCAAACCCACCCTGAGCTCATCGTTGCCCAATGCTCCTTGAGATTGAGGATACTTCTCAGAATCAATTAATTTTTCGTTAGAGTTGCGTTTAGAGTTGGCCTCTCTCCCATTCTGGTCGTTGAGTTGGTATTTATTTGACTTTTTCCAGTTGAAAGCAAAGGAAGACATTCCAACAGTGCCATTGTGCTTGCCGAAATTTTTGCCACCATTACTCCCTGCTAAGTTAATGGCTGTCCCGTTTGGCATAGGTTGCAAAACACTCCCTAAAGTTTTCGTTCCATATTTCGGTAGCCTGGAAACCAAGGATGTCCTGGTTTGATTTTTTTCTTCCATGGGCTATTGGGTACATTGGTCCTTAAAGGGTGCTTGAATCTAAGAAAGAAAAGTAGAATAAAACATTAAACCTGAATCAAGCACACGTTAAACAACACTGTTTTCCATAATTTGAATCATGCACGCTTTTTACATTCCTGTGCCTAACTCCACCATGCTGATAAAAAGTAACCCAGACACAATCTTGTGAACTCCAGAGCTCAGCAGTTATTTGGCACAAAGGTGTTCTTCAGACCACAGCTCCCTCCCCCAACTTTCATTCTCTACATAAACTGTCTTTTTTCGTTTTCCTTCAGAAATCTACAACATAAACTTAAAAGAAAGTTGGATTTATTGTTGGGTTTTTTTCATTTACCCATTTTTAGCAACAAAATAATTGTAACACAGTTGGAAAGTTAAGTTAGAAACTTAAGATTCAGTATTTTTAAAAAAGCTACAAATACAGCACAAACCTGTGGTCAGCAAAGTAAACCTGCAAAAACTCCAATGTAATATCTGACTAAAGGCTAATTTTTTTAGATTTTTTTTCAGTTTCCCCAATGACTAAAATATAGGAAGTAACCACTCATCATCCATCGTGCCACAACGTTTTTTTTTTTCCCAGACCTTACTGATATCCCCAAATCAAGATTAACATTCTTAGTCCTTGTTTCCTCCTTGTATGGAAACTGTAGTCTATTTTCGAAATCATCTTATTCCTGTACAAAACCAGAAGTACAGAGCAACAGTTGCATCAGGTCAGTGTTAGTAAGCGAATTCAAAAGTTCTGCTTATTCAAAGTACAGAAAATATCTTGTGTAACCACAGCAAGCAACACCTTAAAGTGAGTCACTCCCCAAGATGCAAGACCTCACTAAGAAACACCTCAGATAAAATCCAAGTAGCGTTTAATTCATGCAAACTGAAATACCCTTAGGATTTGGCCAGTGAATAGGATGCCCCAGAGCAGTACTTCGGGAAGCAGATCTACATTACAAAACCAGAAAGAGAAAGGTACTGGAGACAGGGCATTTAGGGGCTCCTAGCTTGTGAAAACATCAGAATCCAAATTCTACAGCTGGTGTGTGCATTTCCATTTTGAAATACACAAATCCCGACTACCCAAATACTCAGTGAATTCTTGCACACCTGAGACATAAGCCTCACTCAGGTGTACAAAGAGGGACACAAGTATTTCCCCCTGGGAAGAGCAGAACATTTAATTCACCGTGTGTGATACCTGCCTGCATGTGGATTGAAGACTACTGGTAGACTTCTTGCCTACAGTGGACCTGCATACCTTGCACAGGGAAATATCACCATGCTTTCATAGCAACATCAAAGATATTTACTTTATGTCAACTACACACAATAAAGTACACCCTTCCTTTTAACAATTCCATAAATAAAAAATAGCCTTTTACATCCTGATGAATTCATTCCCAGCAAGCATTATATTGCAGATCCCTCAGAAGATAACCCAACTCTAAAGAAAATGCAAGTCTTGTGAAGAAATCTTCCAAATTGAAAAAGTTAAATTAGAAAGCTGCTAATTTAACTTTCATGCTTTATGGATAATTCCCTTTTCACATCTGTCTGCCATCTCTTAGGTGACTGCAAAATTTAAATTAGGCCATTTAATTAGATTACTTTAATCCTTCACCAAGTGCTGCAAATTAAACTTGAAAAGAAGACCTTTCAGTTCTCTAGGAAGGGCTTTGGCTCATTTATCCTTGATGAGGCAAAGACAACACATTATCTTCAAGAAAACTATACTGATAGCTTAGAATACTTCAGATAATTAAATTAAAAGACAATACTTGTCTGTATTTTATTAGCTACTTAACTTTAACTACTGTGCCACCTTCCCAAGTCCAGGTTACATTTGTTTCATTGAAATACAATGTCATCAAAAAAACCACTAAAACTTAACAGCATCATGTCTGGCAGATGTTTCCCAGAAAATAGGAGATTTTCTTATTAAATTCTCTAAAATATCCCTAATCTTTACGTATGTTTACTAGGAAAGATTACACTATCCTAAGAATGAAACTTCTTTATCAAGCAGCACCGTACCTACAAGTTCGAGTATGATTTCTGCATCTCATTAGATTCAGGTTCAATACAATTTAAATTGTAGCCTGCTGTACTATAAAGAAACTCAAAGTATTTTTAGACTTAAGTAATCTATGGATTTTTCAAAAACTGACATTTGGGCAAACAAGTTTTATATTCTTTGCCTTGGGAAATATATTATCTAGTGCACACAAGCCTAATCGGGAATTAAGCTAATTATAAAAAGCCCAGCCTTACATAATGATCCAGGGAAAAGGAGTTAAAATCCACAGACCCTCTCTGAAGTATAATCTGAATTAACTGAAAAGCTGCTACATCCTTACCTTCAAGGATATTCAAGATCCTGGTGATAAGCAAAAGGATATTAATTCTCACCCTCCCTGGTACTTTCTCTACAGGATTATTTACACCTTGACAAAATCCTGCACTGTTTCAATTGGCAAGCACAGTATTTACTCTAATTTAATTCACAGTTTGTTTTCTCACCACCAGGAAGGCAGTTTCCTATCTATTATTAGCTTCTCAGCAAAGTCCAGCTCTGTATCTGAGACTCCACCCTACAAAAGACAGCTTAAAGATTCATACATTTGAAAGCTTAAGCACCTTAAAACACTGCAACCCCTATAATCACTGCCACCAGGAAGCAAACAGCATTTTCCAGTTCCAGATTCCTGAGAGGGACCAAATTCCCCTCCTATTGTCACAGCAGTGTGGAATACCCAGCTGATGGATGAAACACATCTGACAGACTGGTGCCAGGGCAGAGCAATTCCCCTCGGCAGATCTATTGCCATGCCAGCAGTTTCAGACCTGTGTTTCATTCATTCACAGGAATTCAAGTGCACGTGTTTTTCAACTCTGTCCTGTGCACAGCTTATAAAACCACCTCTTACACCTCTGGGTTTTAACACCACAGCTTCTCTTTATTTATTTGCTTTTCTACTCAGGACAAATAGTATGCAGATCTTTTCACCACTGATTTGTGATGAAACAAGCACAACTTAAGAACTATTTTTCTTGAGTATGTAATTAAAAATGCATTAGAGCAGTTATGTGAAAACATCTTATCCACCAGTGTAGGGAGGTATTGAATGTCATCGGGGAAAAATCTGGGAGGTCCCTGCAACAGAAGCAGCAAAAAGCTTCCTTAGAACACCCTTAAGAACATTCCAAGATGGGTAGCATGGCTGCAAGTCCATTTTCAGCTTTAAGAGAACCATGGGAGCTTAACAGAATGGAAGAAACTGAGAGATCCAGCTGGCAAACACCTGCTCTGAGCATGACAAGACCAGGGGAACTAAAGATCATGAGGAAATTGTGTATGCTGTATGAATTAAAATTAATCAGAATGCAACTAGAAATGTTGGTGGCTTAAAGATTGAACTTGGAGTATTTACAACTTTTTATGTTGTTTACTCTGCATAGACGGGTTTCAATTCAGTCAAAAGCACCACCTTCTCTCCCCTCCAAGATCCAGTAGGATTTATCAGCTCTGCAGCAAAATCCTCCAAGCCTGCCTTCCTCCTCCTGTCTTCCATTTCTCCAAAATACCTGTTCTTGACTCAATTTCCAATGCTTTAAGAAAGCATCCATAAATTTCAGACTTTCTCCCTTTCCTATATCCAAACTGCCATGATTAACATCAGCTTCCTCTACACTCTGCCTTCTGAAGGCACCGCAGTCAGGTAGTAAGAAATTCCAAGACAGTGAGTGACTATTGTTCCATTTCTCTGAAATCACCTTGCTTTTCTGTGTCCCAAGTTGTGAGATTCTGTTTTCAGACCTGAAGGCAGCTTAGAGATAAATCCTTTTCTGTTCTTCCTCCCTCAGACTTAAGAGGTTCTACATACTTGTAAGGGTTGATTTATCAAACACCAGTTACCCAAGCTGCTCCTGTGCAGAATTCTACTGTCAAAACACCCTAGGTCAGAGAGCATGAGCAGAACATGATAATGAATAGAGATAAAGGAAGAAGAAAGCAAGAAATATGTCATAATGTGATTGGAGTTTCTGTATTTCTAACAGTGAGCAGTATCTTGAGTCAATACAGCAGAAAATATGACATCCCTTGCCATCTCTAAAAGCACAGTTGTTATTCTTCAGAATTCTTAGTGTTTGATCAAGCAAGAGGACATAAGCACCTAGTGGAGAAAAAGAAATAGAGAAACGCAGCTCTGTTTTGTAGAAGAAAGCTACCACAATACTTCCAGAATCAAAAACTCGCTTCACATCCCTCAGGGCCACACTGTCAATTCAGTCTGCCATTAATGCTATTGACACAGAGTATCAGGCACCTCAAGGAAGCAAAAAAGGGCTAAGTGCTATCTGCCCAGACATGGAGGCTTTGCAATTGTTTGCCCACTTGTGCATTTTCATATTAGTAGAACAGAAACTACACATTTTAACGCCCAAATTTTTACATCAAATATTACCAAAACATTGAAACAAAACAGAGTATGAGTTATTGTAAGCCCTCTCAGATTTTATTGAAAAAACATCATGCAAATTTTACCTACAAGAAAGACCTTTGATAAACACCTGTTTCTCAAACAAGTAAAGCTACCCTTATCTTTGGCATTCTTCTACAGCTAATAAGTGAAAGGCAGTCAAGGTCCAGATGTTTAGCCAGCTATAGCAAGGAGCAGCTTCAGCACAAAGAAAAGAAGATGGAAGAGGATAACTGGTGTTACAGACATATTACTCCCAGTAAAAGAGAACATCAGGGTCTGTGAAAAGGAAGAAAGACTTGACAGTGCAATTTCATGTTCCTGTTAAGTGTTAATGCAGGTTATCACGGTCTGTTCATAAATGAGATGTAAAATGCAATGACAGCTACTCTTTCCTGCATTAGTGCTGGCAGCCTGACTATGGTCAGGGACAGAGGTCAGCTAGAAATCAGAATAAAGTAGTGGAGAATCAAAACTCCTCTCTGAAGCTGCTATTTATCTGATGCATCCTCTTGGAAGAAGTCATCAATTCCTTTCTTCAGCAGATCTTGTTAAACCTGGACAAGCAATGCCAAGTCTGTACCTGCAGATATAAACACCAGGCAGTCCCTGCACAACCAACTCCAAAACACAAGACCCAGAACACAGCGGCTTTCCCTGGACAGCCAAAGAACACAAGGCCTCAATGATAAAAGCACATTAAGTGTGCTGACCCCAAAGACACTGCAAGGGGTGGGAGGGACACGCTGCAATATATCAGAAATTAACATAATCATGACCAATACATCTGGCTCCAATGCAGAAACACCCCTGGCTAGAAGGAATTTAATTATGTGGATTACTTCACTTGTTATGTTATGCAAGGAACAGCCTCTGTGACCTAAACCAATCCAAGAGATTCAACCTCAGGGATCAAGTCAAGCTTCTTCAGTAGGGTTGTTTAATAACTCTTAAACTGCAAAAGATGCATAGCTTTCCACATCTCTGTTGGAGAAACAGAGAATTTTTAAATTGTTACCAGATTTGCAGGGATAACGAAGAGAAAGGGGAAAAACCAAAGCAAGAAAAGACAGACACTGTCTGCCTGCCTCACAGCTCTAATGCCCTGTCACCTAAAGACAAAGTCACATAGCTACAAAGAAGCCAAAATCTGTTAATCATTCACCAGCACCACCTCCCAAGCCCTCCCAAAAAAACCCCCAAACAAACATGTTGTGACTATAAAGCACATTTTTACCTAGGTCCCCATGCTGCCTTAACACTGCCTTGCATTTAGCGAGATTTCTGTCCTGGAAGATAAGCAAAAATTGTGTATATGCTTGTGTGTGAGTACATAAATTTTGGAAAGATTCTCCTCTTTCCCATCAGAGTCTTTTCACCAAGGTTTCTCAAACAGATAAAGTTTTGGCATTCTTACATGAATAACAAGGCAGCAGGAAATCAGACACCTGCCTTTTTGAAGAGCTTTAAAGGTGGCATCACTGTTTATATCATAAAGGCAAATTAAATTTTATGCTGTGGCTAAGACTGATGGAAAAATTCAATTGCAGTCAAGAATTAAAGCTTTGTACCAGTAAAATGTCAGATCTCGATCTCTCCTTAAAAAATTTTGTGATTATGTCAGCATCAAAGCAACTGACAGCACAAAGAGGCCACTGCTTTTGCTGATGGTGTTAGTCCTTCAGCAACAGCATTTCACATTGGTAATTTAATCTGTCTTGTACGAATAAATCCAGAAAGACTGCATCTGTCTCGAAAGCAGTGTCCTACTGCAAACCAGTAGGAATTATCTGCTATTCCCTGGTAAATATTTCACTTAAATACAAAGGAGTAACCCTTTTTCCTCAGCACTATCCGTTGTCACCAAGTGAGTCAAACACACCATTCCCATCTCTAACTCTTCTAGGAAAGATTTACTTCAGCACTGACTCAGTAACAAATGCAAAGAGTTGGTTACCAGTTACTGTTTTCTACTTCTTACATAGTAATGCATGTTCGTAGTAATTCTACTTCTAACAGTTATGCATGTTACATGGAGCAGGATTTTCCTGCTGATAAGAACAGGCAGTCTGGAAGCCAAGTGAAACGTGGTACGCAGCTAATTATAACTGGAAATATCCCTTTTTAGACTGCCATGCTGTCCATCCTACTCCTCTAGTTTGTTTATTCAACGGATGCATGTTCTCCATGTAAAAACACTGAGCTGCCTTGAGCTACAACACCCTTAAAGTGGCACAAACATATTTTTCAATATGTGTATTGTAAAGATTAAATAATGACTAATAACAGAAACAATACTTCCTATCTCAACTGCTGATGAACAGTTTTTCTGTGTTGGTATTTTAAGATTAAGAATTTCCATGGGTTTAAATCTTCAATGAGGCTGTGCTTTCCACCAGTATGTAAGTTGCTTTTTCCCCCCCTCCAGCCACATACACTCATTCTTTCTCCTGATGCCTGAGTAAGAATTCTAGTTATAGGTTAAGCAGAATGGCAAGCAGAGATAATTAGAAGACACTGCATGTAATTCATGGACTCACTGGTACTAGGATATCTTCAATAAGCCTGAAGAGATATGATAGCTGAGCAAGATTAGACAAGATGAGAAGCAGAAAGAAGATAGAAAAAAAGTAGTTCTGAGATTTTCTTTTCTACATATTGCCAATGCTATTTCAACATAGTTCAGTTTTTCACAGAAGATCATGATCATGAGACAAGAACATGTCACCACATTGCCACATATTAAAAAAAAAAAAACCATATTGTTAAGTCAGCCACTGCTGGATTAAAAAAAAATACTAGAAAATGGACAAAGAAAATCCTTAACACTGCTATCATCAAAGACAGACAGTGAATCCTGGATAAGCTGGAAATATTATATAAATCATGGTATTTCACTGTATTTGGATCATGGCACTTCAATGCCCAGTCCAATTCTCCATATAGCTCTGCCAGTCAATTTTATTTTAGAGGTGAGGAATAATACAAAAATCCCATTATCTCCTGTGGTTGCCTTAAAATAAAAATGCACCAGGGAAGGGATGATCAGGGCAAACACATAAGGTGACTTCCTCAACCTTCAACTGTTTTCAATTCATAGAATTTCTTAAATTTGATGCAGTTTGTTTAGGAACCCTCCACAGATATCTATTTTGTGTTCACTATTTTGTGTAACCTGTCCTTGAGCCTCCAAACTTTCTCCATCCTTGACTTCCTTAAGCAAGGAGTTCCAGGACCCCAGTAACAATTCTTTCAAGGTTATTTCCTTGTCTTGGACAGATTCCCAAGGAAAACTACTAAAACTACTTGCAAACTCCCTTTATTGTCAAAAGGGGCCATTGATTTCTGCTCTCCTTGCTACCAAACATACCAGCTTGTTTCACATCTATGTGTTTTCAAGATGATACTGTATTATTTGAAGTTTGACTTGTCTTCAACATCTACCTTTAATCAAAAATACTGCAAAAAATACAGTGGTGTATTATAGCTTTCAGCTGAAACTTGCTTATTAGTAAACCACATCTTCAAAGTATCACTTTCTTGCTACTCAGTTTCATTTCATCAGTGCTGGACTCAAGAGAGCTTCTGTCTACAATTCCACTGCTATAAATCAGCTCCCAGTCTCAAACCTAAACTCTCTAAAAATGTTTGAGTACCAAACAACTTTGCAAGTATGCCACAACATAACAAATACCAACATGTTTTTAACAACAGACTGGCAGCCTCCAGTATTTTAATATGTGTTTTGTTTCCTACCAGTTTTCTGATACACCAACAGCTACATCGGAATGTACTTATCAAGGTCAGTTTCCTACAATGTGGAAGACACAGATATTTGTTTTATCAGCAGAGGTTTGCAACTGAAGAGGAAAAAAAAAAAAGATTCTCTGAGAAACTGAGACCTAACTTCAGTTACCAGTGACAGTTTGCCAGGGGATCAGTTTAAGAGTTAGTTATCTACGTTGTATTTTACTCAGATTTACAGGAAGGTGATACGTAGTTTCTTTTGTTTAATCAGGATCTCAAGGTAGTCATAGTAAAGCTATACTCATACAAATTACCATTTCAGAAAGCTTTCATGATTAAAAGATTTACACAGAGAAGATTTTTTTTCTGTTTTCAACTCTGTTTACTGATGGGCAAGGCTATGCAGGCTGACAGATTGTGCTTCTCTCCTCAAGTCTGCTACCAACAGCAGCAGCCTGGGCCTTGCCAAGTTTCTACCTATGTAAGTTTGCCTTACTGAGATGAAAGCCACAAAAGCCACAGCATCCCTCAACTCATCAAAAACACGTATCAACACGGCTATGTAATAGTTTTAACTTACAAGATCAGAAAAAAATGTATTTAAGTAAAGTCAATCTTTAAAACAACTTACAAAAAGAACATGAATTGAAGTATCATCCAAACCCACACTGTAGTGATAAAATCTGCTCCTATCTAGAAGGAATTTTGGAATCTCCAGCCTAAAGTAGACCTGGTATTATTGAGTCAAGAGAAGCTGGGACATTCAGTTCTCCCTGGATGCTTCCCTTGTGCTGTGTGTGTCACAAGCCATCTGGGCAGATTAGCCTAAAAGCACGGAATTTCTCTGGCTTCAAGGAATAAATGCAGAAATTATTTGCAATTTAAGGTTATTCCTGATCCATAAGTTGTTCAGTCACCTCATCAAAGTACATCCTTATCATCCATTTCCTCTGGCTAAGAAGCCAAGCCTCCTCACAGCGACAACATTGCCAGCATTGCCAGTACTTCTTCAATAAAGGCCATTAAAATGCACTCTGCAGAGCAGGACCTCAACTCAGCACAGACTAAGTGCTCATGAGAAACCCAACAATCTGCAGAGAAAAACACATTTTAGCAAGAACTTGTGACACCAGCTCCTCATGTGACCAGGGATAAGCAAAAACCGCCACCCTGAGGAGACTTTCTTCAATTCCTATAGGATATTGTCAGCAGAACTGCTACAGCTGAATCCTCCTTTTAGAGCAGAGAGTGGCTACTGAGCCAAATCCAGACCTCTGCAAATCCAGCTCCTTTTGATTCAGGAGGAAACAACATTCTCAGAATGTCTTCCGAAATGCACCGACTTGGTGGCAGTTTAACAGCGAGCTGGCGTGCCATGTCCCAGAGCTATGAAGAAATGCAAAGATCCTTCCTGATGAGCCAAACTTCAACTCTGGGAGAATTATTTAATGCTGTTGGGATTTTACCGTAACATACATGTGTGCAAGTATCCAGAGATTCACATAATCTGTTTTTATTGCTCCAATTGAAATACAATACAGGATTTTAAACCTAATTATCAAAAGTACCACCAGTATTTTGATCTCCTTAGCATCCCTGTTGGCATGGAACTTAACCCTGGCTGAGAGCTTCTAATTAAGAAGATGGTGCTGCTGTTTACAGCGAATGGTGGCTAAAAGAGAACACTACAACTCTAATATATATTTTATCTTATTACTTCCTGTTATCTTAAATTCCTTCATCTCTTCTCCATTTTGAGAGATTCACACTTTCTAACAATTTCAGGCAAGCAGTGTCCATCTCAAGATTGATGGCACGATGGCTTTTTATCCAGAGCCCATGCCAACATCTCCACTAACTGGTTTATTCCAAATAACCAATCCCTCTTAAAGGATGATCAGGTCCAAAAGTAATGGATTTTACTCCAATGAGCTTTTACATGAACAGTTCCATTAAACAGGATTACTCATTAGTATAACAATACATTAAATGAGATCATTATGTTAATTGAGACTATTTCTACGGTTTCAACAGCTTTACAGTTAAAAGACAATACTGGGCAGTTTCTGGAGCCCAGACATTGGTATTTCTATAATGAAAAGCACTATCCATGAGCAGAAATTAAACCTCAACTTTAAAAACAACTTTTCGACTCGAAGTTGATTATTCACATAGATCCTCGGTTGATGTTTAGGTAGCTGGTTATTCCTCATGTTCCATTTGTTAGGCCATCACCTCTTCAGCTTGGAGGCATGTACTTCAAAATGGGCCCACAGAATTTAGAGTTATGTGATCGTTACATACATGAGAAAAAAATTCAGCCGATTTCATTATCAGCAAACAATGTAAATATTTACTGCCTCACGCTAACCAAAGAGTTTTGTATATTTCTCCAGAAGAGAGAAATTTACTAAAATCTCAGTGAATATGTATTCTCAATTATAAAAATATAACAGAATGAGAACTCAGATCTAACTTCATTTCACTTTTAGTATCTTCGTAACAGAAAATTCTGTTCTGCACCAAATCAAAGCCCAGAGAACAAGAACTAACCTGCTACAAACATGAAGTACTAACCCTGTAAGTTGCACCAATACCCCTGAAAGCGCTGCACAACATACCAGATGGAGTACCAGATCGACAATCCTTACCTTAATTTGCTGTCTGGCCTGGATACTAACGCTCTGCTACAGGATAAAGTTCCCATGCAGTTTTGCTTTCTTAAACTGAAGATAAACAGCTCGACTTCCTCCAGCTCAAAGTTAAAGCCTGAGGTTGTCTACGTTTCATTGTGTGCCAAAGTACATTTGACAGCAGGCTCTGGGTGACGAAAGCAAAGTCTCAGTGTCATTAAAGTGAAATCACCACAACATACAGAACATCCCTTTGGTAAAAATCTCAACAGATCGCTGCTAAACTAGAAATGCCATTACAATTCTTTTCCACCGTTAATATATTATTTTAAAAACTGTTGTCTTTGACCAAGCACGCGCTGGGTGCTTTTGGCTCTTCCCCTTTCCGGAGGTACCAACCCTCGAGATACGAAACCTCACGCTACGAGCCCTCAGCGGCCGGGGCTCGCAGCAGCTGCTCCCAACGCACCCGCAGGTGCGCCTCCCCAAACACCGAACCGAAGGACGCTCGAACC